>VWPU01012099.1:0-170604 GCA_013398955.1 Callaeas wilsoni | reverse complement strand
GGAGAGGAGCTAGATAATAGGCATTGTTGAAAGAAACAGGTTTGAATGGTCTTGTCCAGCATCTCAGTGTGTGTGTATGACATAGTCCTTGACCGGCACAATCCCTGGGTACCACACAACATCTCATAGTGCTGAGGACAGCCACCAGCCTGTCCTTCCTATTGCGCTTCAATAGACTTCTCCCATAAAACTCTGTGCCCTGTCATTTCTTGTTCAAAACTAAAATATTATTGTATATTGGAGGAGTAAAATTAAGACAATGGCAATGTGACTGAATTGAGGGGAGGAAAAAACACTTCATAAAACTTAGTCCCTGCCAGTAAAATGGAGGCTTTGCTGCTGGATGAATGTCTGTCTTGGGAAGTTCTTTATTTAAAGCATCCATTTATCACTGTAGCAGGGACCATCGGCTGCAAGCATTCAGTGACTGCAAAACGAACTTTCCCATGAGCACAAACTCATCATTCAGCTCTAATGATCCAAAGAAGAGTTTCAAATTAATCCATACAAGAAAAACAATGGTGTCATCCAGGATGTTGATAGGAATAGAAACACCATGGTCAAGGTCACCCCAGTAATATGGAGGAGCTCTGTGTTTTCTTGCAGAAGCACCAATTATATATCTAAGGATTTCAAACCAAAGCCCATTGCTCCTGCTGTAGCAAAGAGCCTGTCCCTGGGTCATTCCAAAGTCCATGTGAATCCTACTGAAATGAGGAGCGTATGTAAGGATTATGGTTTAACAAAAAAAGGAGATTAAATACGACGATAAGCTTCTCCTTATTCACCTGTTGGTCTTTGCAGTACTAGTCAACATATCCCAAGGTCATTTCTGGTGCTAAAGGGATGCTTCTAATATGAAAGATGAAAAGGAAAATAGCAATACTGCTCAAAAATGGGGAAGCACCTTCTCTTGGTGTGTGGGCACAGGGTGGGTGTCTGCCTCTGGGCTGAGTGAACACAGCAGCTGGAATAGCTGAGCCAAGTCTCCAGCTCTCTTTTACTCACTGCCATCATTTCCTTGCTTTGTGGTGGTTTTATTTTACCCCTGAGGGTCTGACTTCTTTAATTAGCTTTTTTTCTTACATAGGAGTGATACAGTGATACATAAAGATTTCCTTTTCTCATCTCTGGCTAAGTAGAGGATAACAGCTTCGTTAGACAATTGAGTACTCTTCCAATCAAATACATTGTCTCTGGGGAGCTTTCTTCAACCACAGAACACAAGCAGCTGCTGTAATTGTGCTGTTCTTGAGGCCCTCTGCAGGGGCAACCGAGGCTGCTGCTTTTCTTGAGAGCATCTTCGGTGCAGCACAGGAGGGAGTTCTGTGCTTGGATCCCCTATCACAGTGTGGATTTCCAATAGGCCCTTCTGGTTACCCACCTCTTCCAGTTAATGAAGCTGCTCTTGGACTATGAAAAATTCATTCCTTAGCCTAAGTCAAGGAATAAACCCCAGATGGTTGATGTTTTGAAGCAAGTGCATGTAAAATATTAAAATAAAATAAAATGCAATAAAACTGGAGTGATTGTGATACCCAAGAGAGTGTGAACAAAAGGTCAGGACTGAACTCCCAATTCTCTTTGTGGCTATTGTACAGTGTGTACCTGCTGTTTATAAAGGGTTAATAAAGCATCAATAGATGCAATATCATTTTAAAAACATGAGTATCCTGTGTTCCAGATGGCTATAAACATACCAGTTGATGGTGGTAGAGATGGGCTTTAGCACAGTAATAAATACGGCTGATCAAAATATGGAAAAGTGTTTCTGCAAAATATTTCAATGAACCAGAGTTGTTTCAGTTCAAGGGATCTGACAAATTCATCCTTATATTAAAAAAAAGTTTGACGAAAAATATCCCATTTAATTTCTGCTTTCATTTATTAAAAACACAGTCAAAATAGATGTATACAATTTGTATAATCATCAAAACCCATGAAAAATATGCTGCTCAACTTCCAAGGAGGGAGCTGCATTGCTCTCTGAGGCACTGATCCTGCAGAGAGTTTCAACAGAAATGATTTGAGACACTTATTTCATTGTTAGGCTTGCACCTGGTTCTCCACCTTTCACAAGAAATTCAAAGCAAGTGAGAACCACATTACTGGATCTCTAAAAACACAGGGAACATCTGTATGGCTTGGCACTAAGTAAATCAAGTTAAAAAGGAGCAGGCGGTTTCTGGAAGCCAAGGAACTCATACATCCTTGCAGGGAGGGCCAGAAGTACTTACCTTAAGAGGTCATCTCTTGCAGGAGCTGAGAAGAGCACCAATACGTGGCTCTCCCTGTCCTTGCACAAGCCAGAAGTTAAGGCTGCACTTAAGCTGCTAAGGACAGAGGTGATGCAAAGCCAGTAAAGGAAACAGAAGAGTCACCCCTGCATGTGGGTCACAACAACCCCACAGCACTACAGGCTGGGGGCAGAGTGGCTGGAAAGCTGCCTGGTGGAAAAGGACCTGGGGGTGCTGGCTGACAACAGCTGAACGTGAGCCAGGTATGCCCAGGTGGCCAAGAAGGCCAACAGCATCCTGGCCTGGATCAGCAATAGTGTGGCCAGCAGGACCAGGGCAGTGATTGTCCCTCTGTACATGCAGAATTCAAATTGATTTCCTGTCTTTACTTTTGCTGATGAACAACCTTAACTAACTTTTTTTTTTTTAAGACTTTCTCTGAAGAGCTGTTCTTCCCTCTTATTGCTGTTATCCTCACTCTTACCTTTACTCCTTGCCTAAATACACTTATATTATACCCCTGCATCTGGGAAATGCATCCCAGCCTCAGGGAAGGAAGTCAGGTTTAGAATTGAACCCAAAACTCACTTTTTGGAAAGGGTAAAAGTCTGTCTATTGATCTATGTTTGGGTTCAGGCTCTCAATGAACAATTTGCTTAGAAATGCAAATTGCACATTTTTCCTTACAGTTCCAGTTTCTCGCTGTGTGAATCTATCAAGCAGCTGCAATGTTCCGCTCAGTACAGAAAGTCATGTACTCACTGCAGCATTAAACACAAAGTGAGCATAATACCCATTTATTTTCTCTGCCTGCGGTAAACTCTTCCATTTCTGCTCCTTTGGGATTACACATGACAACAGTTGCCTCCTACATGGCATAGAACACGTGGATTTCACAAGGAATTCACCATATTTCTGGTTATCTAGTTGCCTCCATCAAACAAAAAGCTGTTGAGAGCCAGCAGAATATGTTTCTGTAAAAACTCTTAAAAAAATTCGGAAAGAGAAGCACGGTCTGGATTTTTTTCCTGTTGGTTTGGGTTTTTTTAATCCCCAGCAAAGTAGAAAGTGTGGTTTGTCCTGAAACATTCTGCCAAGCACCTAGTAAGCAGAGACTGAGTCTGAACTCAGCTGAGTACAAACAGAGAGGAGATATCTGCAAGGTCAGTGGTAGTCAGTGGCCCAAACCCTTTCCTCCAAACAGAGCAAACTGGGAGCTGCAGGACTTCTTCAGGATCCCCCAATTTTCTTTGGGCTCATCCTGCAATGTGGAGGAATGTGTCTGGACTATTTTGTCTACAGAGCATATGAATGAGGTGGGCTCAGCAGAGACTTTGCTGCGTTTGAAGGTGCCTTGTGCTGCTGTACCCTTGCCCTGCAGAAAGTAATGGCTGCTCCCCAAGGACAGGCACTGCGAACTCCACTCTCCTGCGAAGAAAAAGCATTGGTCAGGTAAGAAACCTGAGCTCCTGCAGGCTGAAAAAAAGCCCAGTAACAGTAATTTAAGATTCTGTGGCTGTTCTTCAAGCTGCTCTGTGCTGATGCTCTCAAGCAATTTAATACCTGAAAGGCTACCTCCTGTTCCTTGCTTAGTGTAGAAGGAAAAGGCTTGCTGTGCCTGTAAAGAGAACATTCATTAACTAGCATTAACATGCAATTTGATGTTTGAAAACTGCCTTATCAACAGAACATCTGAGGTAGGAGCCATCTGCACTGCACAGGGTGCCCAAAGCTCGGCTCAGGATGTGCAGAGAACAGCCTGACCCAAACCAGGGTGAGTGGATGGAGGGAAGGGACCGAGGTGCCAGCTGAGACCAACAGAATGGGAAATTTTTTCTTTGCCTTATCCAGACTGAGTCATTTCCCTGATACAGGCTGGGGCAACTCTTTACTACTGACTTAGCATGTCTAAACCCTCCAGAAATCCTCCCTGTCCTCTTCATAATGTCTTTAATGTGAGGGAGTAATAGATCTTCAAGGATACTGACTCCTGAGACATCTATGTATGGCCATTCCTAAAAGGAAAACCAGTTTTTTTAGGTATCCCCAGAAAGTTTCTGGGTCACTGAGTGAAGACTAAAAATATTCTAGTGAGAGCAGGATACCCCAGGATCTCTTTGCATTATGTTATAGGTAATTATATGCTGTAGGTAATTAACCTGTGGGACTCGCTGGCTAGTAGCCAGGTTTAAAGGAGCCTCATGAGAACCAGATGACTGAGACAGTTTCTCTTGGAAAGGACATGAGTAAGAGAGAAATGTAAATATCATAAAAGACTCGCTGGACTAGGGAAGAGAAAGAGTTTTTGTCTTTTCCAGCTTTTAGAATAGAATAAGAGGTAATTTAAAAATAACAGATGAGATATTTTTGCTGTGTTTAAGCAAGCTGTGGCATTTAATGCCATAAGGCTGAGGAAGGTACCAAACTTGAGGAGAGACTCTCAGAGGGATAATCAAACTATCTACTTCTAATTAACACTTAAACACTGTGGAGCACTGTAAAATAAATACCAGGGCCAGTGCCCCGTTTTTGGGAGGCTTGGAAGCTGGGATTCAGCCTGGCACACAGGCAGGAAGAGGCCCTACTCCCACACCAGCCCTTGTCCCTGCCTCTGTGGGAGGGCCCAGGGTCTCCAGCTCCCTGCTCCGACCCAAAATAGCAACTGTTGCGTCCCTGTGCTCCATATCTCCAGGCAGATGGTTCTGGGGATGTGCTACTGCCACTGTTTGAAGAATAATAATCTTGTGGGGACAGCAGTGCCCTGAAAGTCCTTAAGTCTGGCTTTTGGGGACACAGATGTGTCAGGAGTACATGCATGAATCCTCACACCTTTCCTTCAGCCTTCTGCAGGAGTGGCAGGGAAGAAGGCTCTGTGTTCAGTTGTCTTTTCATCTCTTTAAGTGCATTGTTTCCAGTGTGAGCAAAGGGAGATCAAAGAAAGCATCCA
The DNA here is from genome assembly GCA_013398955.1 of Callaeas wilsoni. Classification (NCBI taxonomy): domain Eukaryota; kingdom Metazoa; phylum Chordata; class Aves; order Passeriformes; family Callaeidae; genus Callaeas; species Callaeas wilsoni. The sequence continues at coordinate 165,420 of VWPU01012099.1, read as the reverse complement.
GAATGGAAATTGTTTAAGGGTTTCATGATTCTAAACCATGCTGTTAGGGGGGAAAACAAAAAGGTTCTAATTACAATTGTTTTTTAATTAGGGATTTTGTAATTTCATCTCCACAAATTGGAAAAGTTAGCATCCAAGTGCATCTAACTTACATCTCAAAAACGCCCCTTACCCTGCTCACAGCATTTGAACTCTGGCCTTATGGGCAGCCCAGGGGACCCACGCACCCCTGTGGCTCACTTGGTTTTCACTGAGCAACTGGCCCGGAATGGGCAGACAGATTGGGTATATAAAGGAAGAGGAATAAAAGTGATCTCTACAAAATATACCAGGCAGTCAGTTAAAGTTCAGAATCTGGGCTGATGCTGATGCTGGCTGAGGATCCATGTGTTGGCTGTGAGCTGCTGGCAGAGTAGAGGCTGTCTGATGGACTTACGGACCCCCCAGAACAGGAGTGCTGCTCCATAGACCTTAGTCACTCTTGTCACTACTTTTTCCCTTGACTCTCATGAGCCCTGTCAGTGCCTGCAGGTCAGTGAACAGGACTGCCTGTCTCTAGCTTCAGAGCTAAGTGAACAATATCAATTATGTTCTCATGAACTTAAGACCAGTCTAGAACTTATAGAATTGTTTTATCTTACGGAATATGTACATCAGCATCATATAAACTTTGCTGTCACAAGTCAAATAAAACCATAGCCATAGGAACAATCAGTAATTTCCAGAGGAGGCTGTTTGAGATCACTGTTCAGGATGAACCTCCATCTCCACACCTTGTGTTGCAGATTCAGTGGGGCTCACGGGAATCAAGGAAGGTTTTCTGTAACTGCCAGGTAAACTGACCATGGCAGTGGAGGGGTATGACGTTTTCCAGATTGGTGTTTGAATAACGTTTAGAACAGTTATGTTGAGATCCAAGCTATTTGTAAGGGTGTCCAGATGGTATTCTGTGACCACTACAGAGAAGTCTCTTCTTCCAACAGGGAACATACTCCATCTGCCCTAGTGAGAGCTGTGCTTGCCAGGCAAGGATGAAAATGTATAGGCAGAGCTAGCTACTGTCAGGTTTGGCACAATGATGGCCTTTTATATGGGGTGTAAGTAAACCTTTTAAGAGAAAAATAAATTAATTTCAGGTTGGTGCAAGGATAGTCTAGACTAAGAAAATCAAAGCAAGTCAACGTCATCTTGCCTCTGACCTGAAAAAGAAGAGAAGACTGCTTTGAGCAGCACAGATAGGTATTCACAGCAGCAATCTGAGCTTTGAAGCTTATTTCTATTTACAGGCAGACAAGCAAGGCTTGTATGAGGAAGCTGAGAGGTGAGTGTGGCTGACTAAGGTGGGAAAGAAGAAAAGGTATGATGTGGGGGTTTTAATACACTTTGCTAGTAATTTGGCAATGAGCTTACATTCAAGTTTTTCAGTCAAACAGTTATCAATTGATTTCATATACAAGAAGGTAATTGTTGCCTATTTTTTGCTTAGTGTCTTTTTGGTTAGGGTGTAGTACTAGCTGTGCCTTGGCTTTAAACCTTTTTGATATCTTCATGAAAATGACACTTTCCCTCTTTATGTGCCTCAGTACCTAGATCTGTAAAATCACAGTTGTTTAAAATGCAGTGCCAGTGTTTCCAAGCACAGGAGAGGAGTGAATTCTTAACCCAGTTTCAGCCAAGAAATTAGACAACAAAACTCTCAAAGTAACTCACACACAAACACAAGATCCGTTGGTTTTATTTCCTGAATTCTGAAATATAGGAAAAAAAAAATTACTCTTGAGAATAGCACTTAAGCCACATGATCTCTCAATCAAGTGACCTTATGCATAGAAACATCATATATCAATATGGCTTTTAGGCTGACCCTCTTGTTCCCTGAGCTCAGAGCGTGGATAATGCAACAGTGCTGGGCGGCTGCTTCCATCCATCCAGACACTGCCATCTTCTCAAGTCACTGTTAGGCTGGGAAGGCAAATATCTCTTTGTCCATCTGCACATGTTACATTGGTGACTGTGGGCAGGTAATGATATATGGCTCTCCACAGCCCCACCACACTTCATGTATGAAAAATTGTGCAGTTATAAGGAAAAATGGAATTGTTCTCTATAGACATTAACAGCTTTTTTAGTAAGGCTGGAAATGGTCAGAAATGTCCATCTTCATTACTTTGCCACCCACTGAAGATCTACTCCTGTTTTCCGTATACTAAAACACAAACTACTTTAGAGACGCACAAACCTGCTCTTCCCTTGGAGTCTGCTTCAGGCATTGCCTTTCTCTGAGTGGCAGAATACCTTCCACTTTTTTATTTGATCACTTTTGCTTTTTTGACATAAATCTTTCCCTGGCATGCTTTACTGTGACAGTCCCTAATATAGCTGTGTCTAATAAGAAAAATTCCAATAGCAGAAGTACTGATAGCTCGATTAACAATTTCATATCCATTTTTCTGGGGCAAGAAATCAAAAAATTCATAATCTATCATATGCTATTACAGTGGGAGTATGCATACCATACATGGCAAGCATTTAGTTTCTCTTTTGCAATGAATTTAATGGATGCAAGACCACACCTTGAGAAAGAGAAGAAAAAAAAGTAGTTATGGGCACCACATCCTGTTAAATTTCTCAAAAAGAAGTCCCAGAGAAGAAAAGGACTTCATGTAAGAAAGTGGATTAGAACTGAGATAATTTATTGGCCTAATAAGTTCAGCATTTATATGTAAGGACAAGTAAATATTGACTAGGAAAACACAGCCTGATAAGCAGCTCAATCTGTTTCTCACTTAGGAATACATAGGAATTTACAAGCTGAATAATCTTTTTCAGACTCAGAGACTTAAATGCTCTGGTGTATCCTGAATGAGGGAAAGGCCATTGCATATGGCCCCCATCTCTTCTCCTCAGTAAATAATTCAACAACACACACACATACACCCTGAAAATAAAAAAAAAAAAGAAAAAAGGAAAAAAAACCACCCCAAAACTAAACAGCACAACAACCAAAAAGAAAAGATATCTCTTGTTCCTGGAGGTTCCCCATGGAACAAGAACTGCCATGGGTGTTCTTTCCATAGACTTATGAACATTTAACCATCCATCACTGCCATCCGCAAAGCACTGTTCAGAAGATCGATTTATTTCCATCTTTTCTCTGCATTTAACTAGAAAATGCAACAGACAAGAGGAGCTTTGATTTTGTATGAGTGGCCTTTTACAATCCAAATGTGCCTTTTGAAGCATGTATTTAAATCAGACAGATATTAGAGGACATTTGGGAACACATTTCCACGTGCACCTGGAAAGAGAAAGGGAAAACGATGGTGCAGTCTGTACCACCTAGTCTCATAGAAAAGTTCTTGTCATCTTAGACGAGATGACAAGTGATGACCTCTTAGGTTCTCCCTAATTCCTTGGGCGCAGGACTCCCCAGTGAGCAGAGTGAGGCTGGGTGGCGAAGAAAGATGGTGCATTTTTCTGAATTTTGTTTTCTAGTCTAAGTCTCTGCATTTTGTGACCTCTGAAATTGCTTGAGGAATAGAATGGAGCAGCAGAGCTGCTATTCCTAAAGAAGCATTGTCCTAAAGAAGCATTGGAGTCACTTTAAAAAAAGAATCCAGCTGGCTGACCTAACAGATGCTCCACCTAAAGAATAGACAGCCAATTTTTCAAAAGCATGGAAATGCTTGTGAACAAGAGAATTATATAAGTCATTGTTTCCTCCCTCTGCCTTGTCAATGCAAACTGGCAGCCAGGTAATCTTGGTTACTTCAACTTTGGAGTGAACGGTATTGCTAAAGAGTATTATAAAACATTGAACAAAGGGTAGCAACCTATTAAAATTTTGCTTGTAGAGTCATAGATGAACAGCAGGTGCACCAGCCTTTGATCTTTACCTTTCATAGAACAGCTGGGACTTACCATGTCCATTGGCAAGCCCTTTCCATGGTGACCAGTTCCCTGGCTCTCCACGGCTTTTTCAGGCACCCCTATCCTCTGTGGAGGTCTTTAAAATGCATCTAAAAATTTCAGCACCTTTTCTAAACTTGCATGGTCAGTGGGAGACAAGGGGGCCCTGAGAGGTTAAACCATCTACAGATGGCAATGCCGGCTGGGACACACGAGGTGCCTCACGTTTGGCTACAGGTACATACAGAGAGGGCACACGTGCAGAGGTGCTGCAGATGGCCAGTGTGGGGTGAGGTGCCGGAAAAGCGGTATCCTAGAAACACACCTCACAGCCTTCCTGTGCCTGCAGAGTGTGAGAAGATGGAGCAGCCGGAGCCCGACCCCTTTGCGTGTGCAGCCGGGGAGATGCTGCCCTGTGGCCGCTCCTCCGACACCCGGCCGGTGATGGAGGCTGACGGGAAGCCTGTGTGCGAGGGGAGGGGGCAGAGGAGGAGGTGGCTTCCTCCTGACGCCATTTCCGAGGGCTGAGATATATAAATGAGCCGGTTGCTGCAGTGCCCCATCTGGGATCTTCAGCCAGGGCACTGGCGTAGATACACACGCTCAGTGCTGGTCTCCCCCCGGCACCTCGCCTGGAGCCCCCACGCCACGACAGTCTCGCCCTCTGCCCCTGTCTCCCTGCCTCCATCCCGCCAGCACCATGAGCCGGCCAGAACTGCTCGCCGTCCTGCTCCTGGCCGTGCCGGGTAAGTGGGGCTGGGGTGGCTCCGTGTCCCCGCGCTCCTGGGCCCCCGGCCCGGCTGCGCCCGCTGGCCCCGCTCCGCCCGCGCCTCCAGCACCGCGGACAGGGACAGCCCGGCCCCTTCAGCACCGCGGACAGCGGCCGCCAAGGTCACTGCCGAGCGCCGCACGGGCCCTGCCAGCCTAGGCCCTTCCCTTCCCTTCCCTTCCCTTCCCTTCCCTTCCCTTCCCTTCCCTTCCCTTCCCTTCCCTTCCCTTCCCTTCCCTTCCCTTCCCTTCCCTTCCCTTCCCTTCCCTTCCCTTCCCTTCCCTTCCCTTCCCTTCCCTTCCCGAGGGGCACAGTGCAGCTGCTGCACCCAGGGACCACTTCCATCAAAAAGAGATGCCCCTCTTCTCCACTCCCATTTTAGCAGAATAGTGTTTCTCTGCTTGTCTTCCAGATGAGATGAACAACAATTTCTCTTTTTTTCCCCCTCCCCTCACCTTACAGCTGTCTCCCTTCCTGTGACAAATGACATGAATAAAGGCGACACTAAGGTAAGGATGAGCCTGTTGTGGAAGGGTCAAATGAAGAGAAAGGATGTCATGTTTCACCTCCACCTAGGTGGTTGGTTTTGGGCCGCTCCCTCTGAAATACCCTGTAGAAAGTGCCAGGAATTTGCATGAGATCCCTACAGCAGGATCCACCTCTGCTCCCTTCCTAACAGAATTTACCCTTTGTGCATCCACTTCTGGGCAGCCAAGGAAGTCCCTCGGGATGTAACAGAGGGATCAGGCAAGCTTGTTTAGAGAGGAGATGGAGGCTGGGTATAACTCTTCCTAGTCCTCCTACTTTCAGCTTTTCAAAGCTCCCAACAGGAGGTGAGTCAAGGGAGAGTGGGGGCAGATGTGATTCAGGAACTGTGTGTGTTTGGGGGTGTATACCTCTGAGTTTGTATGTGTGCTACTTAAACATGCATGCTCTGGAAAAATAGGCAACTGGTACTCTCAGCTTGCTAATCCATCCTCAGTTCCTGCTCAGCCTGTCTGGATGGCTATGAGCAGCGCAGGACTTGGCTGACCTCTCCAGCCCTCCTTTACAGGCTTCTGTGCACATATCTGTGTCACACCCTCCAACATTTATAGCTGCACTTCACAAACATGTGCACTCCCAACAGCCTTTTGGCACCTAAATGCTTGGGTGGGGGGGTTTGCCTGTGTTTGTCTCTGTCAGATACGACTCCCTAACTCCCCCTTCCCTATCTTTCAGATGAGCTGATCTCTTGGCTGCCTAAATTAAAATTTCTTTGGAAATTCATGTCCATAAAGGAAACTCCAGCCTTTTTCCCTTTTTGCTTCTTTAATCATTTCATGTTATGAAATCTTTTAGCCACAGAATGTTTTTCCCCAGGCAGCAGCAGGGGAAGGCACACTGACGCCAGCCTCAGCCACGGGCTCCATTGCAGGTTACCCACAGGACGTGTGCCATGAGCAACGCCTCCCTGCTTCCTGTGAGACGTGCCTGGGCCGGGAGAGCAGTTGCTTTGTTAAGACTTTTAGCCTGCTTAGCCCTTGCTGGGCCTGAGCCATGAGCTGTGAGACACTGGGTGCCTTCCTCAGGCTGTGTGCTGCTGAGGAAGGGGACTTGGGACAGGCACTTACCCCTTTCCATGCCATACTGGGCATCTGATGGGACAATCCATTAATCATACCATTTTCCTTGTGAAGTCTATTCCCCAATATATTCTATGTGTAAAAAATGGCACTTTTGTGGCAGTTGGTGCAACTCTATGGAAATGCTTCTACCAAGGAAGGACTTTCCCAAGACTGCCTCCCTTCCCTGGGTATTACACTGACACAGGCTCTAGCTGACAGTAAAATCAACTTTCTTTTGAATTTGCAATTGGAAGATGCCATTAGGGCTTTCCTGCCTTCACCATCCTCTGAGACACAGCATTTCAGGGAAGGAAGTCCTGGACTTATGGAACAGATCAGGGCAGGGATATGATCCCATTAATATGGCAATGAGCAGTGCAGCCCTTCCTACACACCATGCTCTGTGCCACCAGCATTTGTGGGTGGCTCAGGGCTGTGTAATGGGTAGTCAGCACGTGCAGGCCTTTCCCGGACAGCTCATCAGGCTTTCCTTGCACTAAGGGTTTTCCATAGGGAGCTGAACAAGACCAAAGCATTTACAATGTCTCTGGTGTTTGCCCACTCTTGTGCTTGAAAGAGGGCACAGCCGAGCTCAAATATGAAGAAGTCTGTCCTTGTAAGGGCACAACGCTTTGGAGATTTCTGTGTAAGGACATGGTGAACTGCTCATAAGGATCTAGTTACATGCTCATGGTTAGATGATAGCTATGGCAAAATTCCAGTCTGAGTTTCTGCACTAGATTAATTACATTCATTTGGAAAGGATCTCCTCCATTTCCTGATGCAGGCTGTTGTTTCATGACCTTGTGAAGTCTCACTCTGCAAGACCTCCTCTGACAAAAAGACAAGGAGAGTGTTGTGGGATGACTGCACTCTTCATTTCATTACCTTATGAAGTTCCTTCATAGAGTTGAATGTATTTCTGTGGTGACTGATGTGTCTCTTTGTGCTCAGACAAAGACCTTAGAGCAGCTTAGAAGTCTTGACAAAGCTTGAATAGAATATTTCATTGAATCAGAGTCTCACTTCTCATGCTGAGAAAGTCTTTACTTCTGAAGCTGCATCAAATATTGCTGCAATAAGTGGGTCCAGAGGTTGGGAAACATGAGAGGGAAACATCAGAATCTGGGTTTTTTCTATTTAAAGACAGAGTGACTCAAAGTCATCTAAAATCAGTATTAATGGATTGCTTGTGATATAGGAGAATGATACCAGGGAAATTCCCCTGCCTTCTTTTTTTAAAAAAATCTTTCCTGTAGCATTTTTTTAATCCATCAGGCAATTCCCTCAAACTGTGTAAGGAGTAGAGTTCAGCATTTTACGGCTGTGATCTGCAAAAGCAGAATTCCTTCCTTACACGGGGTGAAAATTTGCCCATTCCAGCTGTCCAGTGAATCTATACAATTGCTTGAATGAACAGCATTGTGGATGACTGGGGACTGCTGACTTGGGTTTAATTTCTAATGCAGCCACAGCGTTCCACTCTCCTGAGAATGGTACATTGTGAGGGAGGTCAGGGCTCTAAGGGCTGCCTGCTGAAATCATCAGGAGAAAGAGGTTCAGTGAGTGAGTTTTTTGCCTCCAAGGCTTACTTGTATTTTTTTTTTTTCAATTTAGCCTCTCTTTTTTTCCACAGGCAATTGTGAGCCCTGCATTCTTCCTAAATGGCTTTATCAACAATCATCCTTTTGAACTAAGCAGCCTGATTCCTACGCTACTAATCAGCACCAGACTGTAGTGAAGGCTTCTGTCCTGTGTGACCACTTGGGTGTACATGACCACACACTAGGGCTCCCAGTGGTGTGTCCTGGCATGGCAAGGATACCTGCAATCTCAGCGCAGGTGACAAATTAGACAAATAACACTCCTGGTTTTACGCCAACGAAAAAGGGCTGCTGGAAAGGGTGGGCCCAGAGTTCATCCTGTCTGAGAAGCTGTGTCAGAACTCCTTTGCTTTCAGATGACCTGCCATCATGTAGAGCTCTTCCAGTCTAAGACAGACAGCTTGAACAGTCAAAGCACAAGGTCAAACACTTCTCCAGAATGTCTTGTACTTTCTAGGGTTTGAGAGCAGTATTTCTCATCTGTGTTTGAAAGTAGCTTGCCTCACCTCACCCTCCATGCCTGGCTTCAATCTAACTATGGTGTCTTTCCCAGAGTTTGAAGAGCTTTTAAGATTTCAAGGTCATCTATTGAACAACTATGATCACTTGTTGCTCTCTACAACCTCCCACTGAGTCCTTTTATGAGATGCAGGTTGAGATATATTGACTTAAAAGAGGATGATTTTGGTTTTTCTATGTATATATTTAGATACCCTTTACCCTCCAGATGTGCTCGGACTCTGGGATGGTCTGAACCCGTGCAATCCTCAGCTGAATTGTGTCATGTGGAAGAAGCTCTTTCAATTGTCACGTGTAATTTGCTCACTTCTCAGTTGCAGGAGGTACCTTCTGTTCCAGCATTAGAGAAAACAAGAACTGAACATTCAGGTCTGGCTTGACCAGAAAAGCAAAAAGATATGTGACATCATCTGATGTACTTTAGCCATGGTAACAAGTAGGAACTAAAGACAAAGAATCAGTTCTTTAATTTGCATTTTTGTCTCTTTCTAGGTGATGAAATGCATTGTAGAGGTCATCTCTGATACTTTATCTAAGCCAAACCCCCTGCCGATCAGTGAGGAATGCCTAGAAACACTCCGAGGAGGTACTGCTTCAGACTTAATGCTGGATATCAGCAAAAGCAAATCTGGCAAGCAGGGGCTGGTCCTGCCCTGACCAGCTGAGCCCTGGCCCCTGGACCCCCTGTCAAGGGGTCCCTGACATGCTCACCTTCCTCTTCCTGCCACTGGGCTGCACTGGGCCCCAGGAGCAGGGATGGAGCCACTGCTTGTCCCAGGCCATGCCTCGTGCTGGCACTGTGGCCACGGGGGTGCTGGGTGACATCAAACTGCCTGGTTTTCATTAGGACCTCCCTGTCATCTTAATTGCATGGTTAAGAGATGTGAGAGCAAGTCAGGCCAAGGGAAAGAAAAGAGCAAATGAAGGAGTGGCATTTGGAATTCTTCCTAATTTCCTGGGGTTGGGGGAAGGTTTTCTTTAACTACTTTCTATACTAAGTCTCCCCTATTGCAGATGAACGAATTATTTCTATCCTTCGCCACCAAAACTTATTGAAGGAACTTCAGGAAATTGCTGCTCAAGGTACAGTGCCAGTATATTTTTTTGGGGAATGTAACTATAGGGAAGATTTTTTTCTTCTGTTGTAGTTCCTTACAGAGCTTTATTGCTTGTTTTGGGTTTGTTTTTTCATTTTACATTAATTTGAGATCATATAAATATGCCCTAGGAAATGTAGGTCCAAGATTTTCAGCAGAGATTGTGTGAGTGGGGACAGGAATTTTGTTTATAATAACTCAAATATGTATCTGATGATTTCAATAGATATCAATATAACTTGATGGTAATGCAGGGTCTAGACATTTTGAGGTAGGAGAACTCTAAATGGAAATACTGTGATTTAATTCAACAAATAATAACCAGCTCCCAAACTAGAATGAAAGGCAAGAAAACCTCCATGGTTTGTGCAGCTGGAGTCTAGTACTAAACCCAGGTGTGGCAGCAGGGAACACAACTGAACAGCGAGTAAGACTTGCACCTAAAAGACCCCAGTGAAAAGATTCTTGAGCTAATGGGATTTTTTTTGAAGGCTTCCTTAACACAAATGTAAGTTTCTTTGGTTTGGAGAGTTGCAGGCTGCTCATCCCCTGGTCAATGTGGGAGCAGCGACAGCACCATGGAGCTGTGCCAAGGAGTGTTGAGGGAAAAAAGGGATATTCTCAGGTGCTCAGTTGCCCAGAGCTAACACGCAGATTCCAGGCAAGGCTGCTTCAGAGCTAGTCCAGATCTCTCTGTCCGGATGAGGCCGCAACAGGGCTCTCCCCAGGCTTCAGGGAGAGCACCTCCTGGCCTTCCCTACTCCTTCTCCCTGGGGAAACCAGGGGGCAGCTGGGTATCACCAGAGAGACAATGACTAGGGCATCCCTGTGCCCTGCTCCTGTGTGGGAAGTCTGCTAGAGATGGCTGGAAGGCAGTGCCACCAGAATGCTTTCAGAGCAAAGAAGCCACAGAGGGAAGAGGGAGAAGGGAGAGGAAAAATTTTGGAAGTCAGAATTGGGAAAGAGTCTCATGCAGCTCCCAAAGCTATATTTTGGTCACTACCCAAATGGTGGAGGGGCCAGCTGCTCAGTGACTTCAGATGGACTCCATGGATGCTCTGGTGATCCAGAAGAAAGAAGCCTTGGTCTCTTCACTATGCTGGGATGTGGGTGCCCAGGCACACCAGGGATTTGAGGAGGAGGACTCAGATATCAGACAGGCTGTGCCACTCAGCATGGAGTCCATGAGAAGAGACTCATTTCATGGAGGTGCACCTTGCTCCACTCTAACATGTGATCTAATCTACAGATCACAGAGACTGGGGGTGGAACAGTCTTGCAGACCAGGGGAAAAGCAAAGGTGTTTATCTTGGTGTCCTCTGTGCTGGTGCAGCTGGTTCTGCTCAGGCTGGAGAGCCCACACCATTCAGTTCTGGGCTAGAGAGGACTGGGCTGGCAGCACTGGCTCTTGCCCTTGCATTAAGGCCTAGAAGTGGTCTGACCTCCAGCTTATGCTGCCTTCAGACACCTCTCTCCAGGGTGTTACATTTTTCCAGCAGGATCCAAGTGTGCGGCCTTGGATCCCCAGACTACCCCTGCAGTGGGAATGAATGCTGTTTCTTCCTCCCAGCACCCAAGGGAGAGGGGCAACCAGGCTAGAGGATACAGGAGCTCTCAGTGTTCACCTCAACAGAGGTGCGTAGGCAGAATCTGGCAGGAGGCAATTTTTATCCTTCAATACTCTGGTGATGAAGTCTTTTGTTGCCCTCAGTGTGCTGCAGTTCAGCACCTCTTATTCCCTAGATCTCTATCAATATTAGTTTTCCTGGCAACCCTGCTTCTCTATTTAGAGGTAATTTTCTTTCCTGCAGATGATGTTTTTGATTGTGGTTTTGTTACTGCAGTTGATTCACATATCCTCCAGTCTCACTCCTCTCAGCTCCCAGATAGATTTTTCCACTGTAGAAAATATAAAGGGCACAGAACAATTTTCCTGCCTCTACTTTCTGAAACACAGAAGGGACTGTTGCTTTTCCCTACTTTTTGTTACTTGACACAGGTGCCAATGAGAGAACTCAGCAGCAGAAGAAAAATAGCGGCTTTGAAGATGAACTTTCTGAAGTCCTTGAAAGTCAGAACAGCAAGAACAACCAGAGAGGTCAGTGTCAGCCTCCGCCCCCAGGAGATCCAGGTCAGGCTGTAAACAAGGATCTTCTTTCTAACAGCCTTGATATGTCCATCTGCTTCTCTTTTAGGCATCTTTGATGCTGCTGCTGACACACACAAGCAACCTGGTGTTTGCTTTGTTCTTAATTACCAGCTCAGACAACATGTAGTTTCTGAGCTATAGTAACTGGTGATGGTCAAGTTACCAAAGTGATGCTGACTTTTCCACCCTGCTGCTGACACTTTCGCTCATTTATAACACTTAAAATGAGTCACAGCCAGGGAAACCCCACACTGAAAGGCTCAGCGATACAGGCAAGGGTGGCCTGGGTTTGTGCCTGCCACCTTGTTTCCAGGAATCTTAGATATTAAGTAATGAGTCTCTGAAGGGAAAATTGAACTTGATACACACACAGTGCCCACACCCACACAAAACACCTGAATCTTGGAAAGATCACCTTCAGCTGGGATTTCCCCTTGTCACTGTTTCTCTGGCGTTACTACAGACAGGCAGTTTAGCGGAAAGGAGGGGTTGGCCCCTCCCCTTTTCCTTGTCAGGAAGACACAATGCCAATGTGAGGTGATGTGACTCCTCAACCAGCAGCAGCTGGACTCCCACCAGAGGGCCTCAAGCAGCTCTGGGGCACGTGGCTGGACCACAGCACTGCTGTGACACCAGTTCAAAGCTGCTTAGAGCAATAAGGAGTGACACCCCCAGGGGCTGCTGCTGCTGCAGCCAGCATGGCCAAAATCCAACAGGTAGGATGGTGGCACTGCACCTCCCTACTGCCAAGACAGACATGAAACTCTTGCTCCAGCAGTGTGGAGATGGAGGAAGATGAAGTGAAGATGAAATGTGGCACATGGGCCATCCAGGCCCGCTGACAGTCTGGTGACACCAGCATGGTGTCACTGGTGGCAATCAGCCTTGTGTGACGAGCTCTCTGCAACCCCTCATCCCAGCACACTCCTCAGCCCTCCTTGGAGCTGCACCTGCCTCTCCATATCTCTCTGGCTTTTAAACTTCCATATTTTCTTTTGCAAAGTGTTTTCTCTGGCTAACTGTGTTAAAGAGGCCAGTCTCCCTTGAGCAAGAGCAAATACTCAGCCCACATTAAGCTCCTGCTGAGTAGCTCCTTTGCGGAAGCAGAGACACCCCTCCTCCCTCCAGCACCCTGTGAACAAGTCTGGCTGCCTCTTCAGCCTGGTGGGAGAAATAAGGATGTGATGTGAGTGCAGCACTCAGAGCAGGGAGAGCTGTGCAAGTGCTGTATTACACTCCTAAATAATTTAATTTTACATGCAGTCTGGTTTCATGCAGGGTGAGTTCGTGGCTGGCATCTCAAGAGATGATGATGAGGACTGTGCTGCAGCAAAACACTTCAGCATATGCTTAACTTCAGCCTTGCAAGTCTCTCCAGGAGCGCAGGCACCAGAGAGAGCACTGCCTTGCTTGAATGCAAACATATGCTGAAGTGACTTGCAAAAGGATCCATGGGCTGGTTAAGCAGATTGCTGAGCAGGGCTGAAGCTCCCTAAGAAATGCTTAGGCTTTGCTGGTTGTGAAATGAGCTCTTAGCAGAGGTGTTTCTTCTTGTTTCTCCCTCTGTAGATGCAGCAGGAGAGCGCCCTGAAGAGGAGCAGCCCACAGGGCCCCTGGCTGAGCTGGCAGCACAGAAACCTCAGCAAAATGACGACTCAAGAGAGGAGGGAAAAAACAGCCTGGAGGAGAGGGAACCCAGGCCACGGGATACCGACCCTGTTGAGAACGAGGATCGGGAGGAAGCTGAGAGCAATGACATCAGGGATACAGAGGATACCCATCAAAACAAAGTTTTGGACAACCACATTGGTAAAAATTTCAGTGAGGATGAGCAGCAGCAGCAAGGGGATGAAGAGGAGGAGCCCAGAGGCTCCAAGGACAGCCTGGAGCTTGAGGATGAGGGAGAAGAGCCATCCAGGCAAGGACAGGAGCACAACAAGGAGGTAGCAGAGGAGCGTGCGGAGCGGGAGGATGATGGAGACGAAGCTGCAGAGGAGGACCCTACTGAAGCGGAGAGGTCACTCGATTTGGCTGAGGAGGACGAGGAGGCTGAGGAGATGCAGGGAGATGACAGTATGTATCCCAGACTGCATTGATATTTTCCTGGGGTGAGCTGAGAGCACTGAGACAGATGGGTTAGAGGCTTCAAAGCCCAAAAGTTGAGGCAGGTGCTCACTGGGTTTACAAAAACACACCTGCCAGCAGCCACCCAGACCCCACCACAAACACCTGACACATCTGACGGGCCCACACACAGCAGGTAACACATGAGCTGCAGCTGCCTTGCTGCTCAGCTCTGATAGCTCCTGGGGACAACTAATTCATCTTCCCTCAACTTCCTACAGGGTTTTTGACTGCTGCCTTCAAGGCCCATTACTGACATAGCAACATGAGAATGGATATTTCCAGAATCTTAGGAAAGCGGGCCTAAGTCAAGAAATACATCTGCCATTGCCACTGAAGGCTCAGTTCAAAGGTGGACCTTAAACAGGTTAACAGTTGTGTTCACTGCTCTGTTTAATGCTCTTTCAGATAACGATGATGAGCTGGGATTTGGAAAAGATGTGCGGAGCTCTGAAGAGGAGGAGGAAGCGGAGGAGGAAGAGCAACCCCGGGCACTGAGAGGAGGAAGGCATCGCCTGGAGGATGAGGAGATGCAGGGAGAAGAGGACACCTTTCAGCCCAGGGATGCCAAAAGTGATGAGATGGAGGAGGAGTCCTCCAGGGAGTGGGAAGACACCAAGAGGTGGAACAAAATGGATGAGCTGGCCAAGCAGCTGACATCAAAGAAGCGCATGGAGGAAAATGATAGTGAGGAAGACCCAGACAGGTCCATGAAAAAGACATTTAGGTCTCGCAAGTATGCCTTCAGTAGTCCAGAGGAAGATGTGAGAAGGTCATGGAAGCGTCACTCAAAGGAGGACAGTAGTGAAGGAGGCTTTCCACTTGCTCCCATGCCTGAAGAAAAGAAGGATGAGGAAGGCAGCGCTAACAGGAGAACGGAGGTTGGTGTACATAGGCTTAAGAATAAATCCCAGCCAGTTATCCAAACTATGCTTGGAGATGTGGATGGTATATTGGCATTAATGCAGCCAGCAGTGGTTTTCTGTGACATTAAGTTGATGCTTAGTGAACTTCTAGTCATTCGGCCTCAGCTACTATTGAAATTTGCACCTGGTTGTGCCTTTGGTTTTTATCCTTGTTTTAGTGACTAGTGCAAAAGCATTCCCTGCCCCACAGAGTCATGTCTCCAGTGACAGGACTTCTGCACTGGCCTGTGCTGGACGTAGTGACCAGAGCTATAGCTGAAGCCTAGGGATAGTCCTTGTCACCCAAAGCCATTCCAAGTCAAAAGGAATGTTTTCCCTCTCTTAGGGATGGAGTGAATAATGTCAGACCTTCTACAGAGGTAAATCAGGGGTGCAGCTGAGGTGAGAGACCTGAGCACTGGAGTGGAAATGGTTGACAAATACAGGAATACATCTGAGCCAGGCTTCCAAAGTCAGGTATCTCCTTCCCTGATACCTCATGTGATGCTAGGTAGTAGCTCAGCACATCCCCAGCAGCCAGGAACTGCTAGTGGGTTCACCTTTGTGCTGAGGCCCAGCTCCAGGCACAGGAGTTGATTTGGGATAGTGTAGAGGACTGGGCAGTGGGGCTGGGCTTGGGCTTTGTGGGCCTGGGACAGGCCATGATCAGGTGCCTGGGAACAGGCTGAGGCAGCAGGTGAGTGAAGCCAGTTGGCTCTCTTGCCTCCAAAACACCCCTCTTGCCTCAGTTATGCACTAAACCATTGGCCAAAGATTGCCCATCAGCATCCCTGCCATGAGAGCATCTTCAGCTGTGTTGGTTCAAAGCAAAGCCAAACATCTCAGCTCGAAGCAGGGATGCAGTGGTGTGGGCTGCCCCATCTGCCTCCCCACCACTGTCTGCTCACATCCCACATCTCTCCCCCAGGAAGGTTGCTCCCCACTTGCTCCTGTGAGTAGCTCCGGGGTGCACCTTTTCTGCAAGGTGGCGGACTCAGTCTCCAAATGGGGATTGGAAAAGAGGTTGCTGAGGCCGCAAAACTGCTGTATTTACAGCTGCAACAAGACTTAATTGTTTGGTTGGTTTTTTAAACTAGATCAGGGCCTCTGGGAGTCAGTGAGGAAGTATCAAGGCCAGGCACACAGCAGTGAGGGAAGGCACAGGCTCTGGCTGCTGTACTGTCTCCTCTCTTCATTTTTGGGCCACAGGCCTGTGTGGCTTGGCCAGTGAGGCCAGCATGGGCACAGATATGGGCTGAGAGTGCTGTCCCCTGCACTTTCTAGGGCTCAGCGTGTGGGGCCAGGCAGATGAAAGGCAGAGCACACAGGCAATGGTTTGGGTCTGACCAAGCTTTCTTTGGGTGCTATAGAGGATTTCAGAATCCATTTTTCTCCCTTTCTGGGAGTTCCGGTTGCAGCCCAAGTTCTCTTCCAGCAAGGTGAGCCTCAGCCAGCTGCTTCCTAACCTACTTCAAACAAAATGGAACAGCTGCTTGGGCACCCAGGGTGCTTGCAGGCACTCTGAGCTGCTGGCACTCTGCTGTACCCAGAGCTTTCCCAGGGGCTGAGCCAAGGGCCCAGTGGAGGGGCAGGGTGACTTTTTTCCCCTGTTCAGGAAAATAGCTCAGGAAGAGATAAAACCCCCTTATTTTTACATACTTCCTTTACTGTTCTTTCACCAGCCACATGCAGTGCAGTGGCTCAGTGTCAGCCTGTGGTTGGCAGCTGCTGAAAGCAGTGGCAAGGCTTTGCTCCCTCCACACAGGAGAGGGGCTGTCACCTCGGCTCTGCCAGTGGGAAAAGGTACAGCACCAAGTTTGCTCACACAGAGCCTGCTGCTGCTGCGCTGAGTGCATGATCTGTAGAGAGCCAATGACCACAGCTGTGAGGGACAGGCAGAGCTGGGGCTGGCAGTGAGGCAGGGCCAGCTGGATATGACCTGAGTTCAGGCAAAGCCACGCAGTCAGGCATCTGAGTACTTGCACTAAATAAAGCAGCTACAGGTCACAGCATAAATACACAAGAGCCGGTGTAGAAAGACCATCAAGTGATGGGCAGCATGAGCCTTTGACCTGATGGCTTCCTCAGTCACTTTTTTCCCAGGAAAAGTATCTTCTGCTAGTGGAGGTGAAAGCAAAGACCCAGGGCAGGGTGGGCACAGGGGACACCACTGTCCCTGGCACGAGCAGGGCACATGCTGCACTTCCCGCAGGTGGCAGGCAGCGGTGCCCATCCTGGTGTGACGCCACTGACTCAGTGCCGGCACCCAGGGCCGCTTGGCAGAGCCTGCCCCGGCTCCCCAGCAGCCATCTCCCTCCACCCCCCTGTTCTGGAGGCACAGCAGGGGAAGGGGGGAGGATGGCAGCTGCGTATCTTGTCCCCATCACTAGCTGCAGTAATTAAACATTAGGACAGGAGCAATCAGTGTTGTGCACACTCGTCTCTCCAGAGGAACAAATGCAGGCTGAAGGGATGGGGCAGGACAAGGCTGTGCTCGTGCCCCAGGCAAGGCTCTCTGTAGCTCTGGGGGGCGAGGGCTGCCCACCTGCAGCCACTGACGTGTCCCGGGCTTTTGTTGCAGGACCAGGAGCTGGAGAGCCTGGCTGCCATCGAGGCCGAGCTGGAGCGCGTCGCCCACAAGCTGCACGAGCTGAGGCGAGGCTGAGGGCCCCAGCCCTCGCTGTGCCGGCGAAGCACCGCCGCCCTCCTCCCTCCCCGCGTGTTCATTTCCTGGTCTAAGAGCAATTAAGCCGAGCAGAAACACCGTGCCTAGGAACCGACCTCGCTAGCGCCCAGGCCCGCCTCCCTCGCCATAGTGTTGTGCCCATCGCCGCTGCCTCACCTCATGCTCCCCTCTCCACACAGATGCCCACACGCCCGGGAGGGTGCCTGTGGGTGCGAAGTGCAACCTACATGTGTATTTTCTGTCTAGGTGGGGTTTTCTCCCTCTTTTTTTTAAAAGACAGGACAGCTTTCTAGAAAGTTCTTTCACTGGTAGTTTCACTGGGTAAAAAACTGCAATAACTTGTTATCTTTTGATTAAAAGCTGAGAACTCTGACTGTAATATATTCTATATAAAAAATTTATCTAAGGAAAAATAAAACTGCAGTGGGTTCCTTCCTTTGTTTTGGGAGCTTCAGTGTCGGTTGTCAGCATGCTGCAGGGCCTGTACGGTCCTGCAAAGAGCGGGGGAACGGAGGGCTCCCCTCACCACAGACACACGGTGATGGTGCTTCCCTCCTGACTCAGGCTCCAGCGCTGCTGCCCTCCGGGGCCTGGCATCGAGGACACTTCCCTGTGCTCCCGAGCCTGGGGGGCTCTCCCTGCCCACCCGGGGCCGCTGGTGCTGTACAGCTCAGCCCCAGCACTGGCTGTCCTGGGTGCTTCAGTGACACCTTGGTTACATTGGAGGCTCGTCGATGAACACAGAGAGAACACAGTTAAAATTTAAACCCTGGATCAATACTTGACCAAGTCAAGCCATGTGGACAACATGGGAGTAGATTAGAAAAAAGAGAAGTAACAAATAGGCCAGTCAGGAGGAGAACTACCGGTCTGTGATCCTCCAGAGGTGAAGGGCCATCCTGAGGAGATGTCTCTCCTGTGCACCGGCTCACAGGAGCCATGGTGGCCAGCTGGCACTGTGCTTACAGGCAGAACCTTTCCATCCTCTGGGCTTCAGACCACAGGACAGCTGGAGGACCAGGGGTGCCTGGGCTAGGGAAGCTGGCCCCAAAATCTCTGAGCACTGATCTTACTTTAGATGTTCTATGTGTAATGGCAGGAGAGGGAAAGATCCACCCACTGCCAGGGCTGTATTCCATACCCCTCAGTCTGAAGCTCAGTTCTCTCCCATCACCTGCAGCCCACAGAACAGCTGAGATGCTTAAGGAACAGCTGCCAGGCTTTGAACTCGACTTATTTCTTTATTCTGCAAGAAACCTCAGTGCTGTTGGCCCGCGGAGTGCATTACACGGGGGGTGGGTGTGCGGGGGTCCCTGGCGCAGGAGGTGCGTGGCGCCCAGAGCTGTACTGCACCCACGGGGTGAGCTTCCCCAGGGAGGGCCGGGAGCTGCTGAGTGGGCACTGCCCTCGCCCCCAGCCCTGGGCAGCCACTCAGTGGCAAGAGGAGGTGTTGAGGCCACGGCACGGCCCAAAAGCAGCCCTGGCACAGGGCACAATCCAGGACAAGGCACTGGGCAAGAGCCTGGCTGGGGAAAGTGCACTGGAGCAAGCTGTGAGTCTTTCAACCCTATCCTGAGGAGATCAAACTCTCTTTAATCTCAGGGAAACATGGAGGAGCCAAAGTGAAACCAAAGGTGTTGCACAGAAACAGTACTAAAATGTCAATTAGGGAGCTACTCCACCTGGAGATATCACATTTTACATATTGGTCTTCACCTAAATTTTAATTTGAATACTGTATTTTTAATCTGAATATTGTATATTGTAAATATACTGTATTTATAGCTGGAACAGCTTCCCCAGGGCAGTGCTCACAGCACCAAGCCTGACAGAGTTCAAGAAGCATTTGGAGAATGCTCTCAGGCACACGGTGTGATTCTTGAGGTGCCTTGTGCAGGGGCAGAGGTTGGACTTGATCCTGATGGGTCCCCTCCAACTCTATATATTCTACTATTTAGTTTCTCTTTTTTTTGTGAGTCTCTGCCAGTAGCAGCACCCACACAACTCCTTGCAAACTTAGGCCTACATGCCACAATAAATTCACAGAAACCCTCAGACCCCTGCCACACCTCTACCAAAACAAACAAAAAATCCCCACTAAACCAAAAATCCAATCCCAAACCCAAGAAACCAAACAACCCCCACATAAACACAGCCACATCCAAAGGAGATAGACAAGATTTTTTCACAAAGAAGGGCAGCAGCCAACAGAAATTGTCCATACCTAACACAAAATCAACAAGAGGAAAAATAATGTTACTTGATGGAGCTACTATAAATACTGTCTTAATTGGATATTCAAGTAATCACAAGTATTTGGGACCCAAGGACTTTCTTCAGCTGGAAAGATGGTGTTCAAGGCCTGAGCGTGGGGCTGCAAACAACTGCATCTGGAAAGGATGTGAACGTTGAGCTCCGGTGAAAAGAGGCCTCCCCCAATGAGCTGCTCACCTCACTGCCCTGTCCACTCAGAAAGATGAAGCAAACTAGAACTTGTTATAAGGCATTTATTTTCATTATGTGTTGGAAAGGGACAATCCTCTCTTCAAAACAATTACAGAGATAATGCCACAATACCTACTGCATATTGCTTTACTGTTGAAACCAAAACATTGTCCAAAACAGGTGCTTGGCAAACAAAAAGGAAATTAATATATTACCATTGAAATCAATGCTGTTAGATGAAAGCACCATCTCCATTGTCAGATCTGATCAGTCATGCAATTGAAGATGCCAAATAGCAAGTATTTTGGGTTTTACAGTAAGCCATGATCTTTTAAGGGTTTATATAATTCTATACAAATTTAAGTACAAAATGGGAGTTATGTTTCAGAAATCATAGTGAACCAGGCTGAAGCGAATCACAAGACACACTTGTTAACACTGTACAGCTGGATTTGAACACAGATACCAATGAACTTGCGAAACTGAGCACACGCACACAATGGTCCCCGAGATTCAGCCATGCTTGGGTGGGAAGCAATGCTGGAGACTGAAGGACAATATCCAATGCTATTCACACCCAGAGGGCCAGTTCTCTCAAAACTGTTGGGATCCCAAGGAATTGTAGTTACTCCATTTTAAGAACGACAGCGTTTTTAGTATGTGGTTGTCACAAGGGTATACACAAGCTGTATCAAATACTGAATCAGAAATAAATAATAAAAGATACATCTAACACATCTTTTATTTTTTAATATTTTTTTACAGCACTGACTTTACAAGAGGATAAACAACTCATTTTTAGGGGCTAACATCTGAAACAAAGAAGTCACTATTTTATACTCAACATATTCTCAACCTTTTAATAACTTTATATATGTATATATGACTTTTCACACAAAAAAAGTAGTTAAAATAATTTATATCTAAAAACTACTGTGTAAAGAATGAAGGAGGAAATAAAATGTGGGTTTCTTTAAAAATGCTGGAAGAGGAAGACCTGATTTTCATGAACTCCATTTGCTGTTTTAGCTATTTCTGGAGTTTCAAGAGATTTCCTGGCCATCAACAAAAACTTCCCAACACATCAGGAGCCCTCTGCCAGCTCATGACATGCTGGTTAAGGTCACCTGCTAATGAGTTCATGTGGGCCACAGGCATCTGTCATCGGCCTCAGTGGATTCAGGGTAAGAATGATGGAGAGGAAGAAAGCATCACCCCAAATTGCTATTAAAAACCACAGAGTGAAATTCTGGACAACTGGTATCATAATGTCCAGCGGCCAGGATTTTACTCCCAAGCCCTACCCTCCTTGCCCTCTTTCTGCATCATGGATACAGGATGTTTTTCTCTCAATGGGTTTTTTTATTTCCACAGGAAAGCTGCCCCGAGAGCAGAGTGGACCAGATCCCAAGAGCCGCCTGCACATACAGAGTGAAAACAATTCCTGCACATGCTATTGTGCTTGTTGTGTTGCTGAGGAATTGCTCCAACATCTCCATTTATACCTGGATCCTCCCAAACTTCAACCATCTCAAGTAACTTTTGTGGCCATGTAAATGCGACAGAATCCCTATGAAACCCATCCAGTCAAAAGCTCCAGTGTTGATGGCCTGGATCCACATAGGGTGAACAGTGAAAGGAAAGGTAGTAAAGATGTGGAAAGTACTTTTCTGGAGGTTACATTCCTCTGAAATAGATATTAAAGCAATTTTACAAATAAAATCAGCAATGTGATCTGCAACGGCATGTCCATTTTTCTATGAAAGCGAGAGGAGATTATATTAAAGGAAATATTTTAATCTACACAAAGCATTTTCACATATTCCTAATTACAAAACACACACCATAAAGTAATTGTATACTGAATACAGAAATCAATACATCTCTTACTAAAAAGGAGAGAAAGGAAAAAAATTAGCAGGGTAATGCAAGTGAACTCCCGCAAGTGTGTGCATGGGGAGACTGCTACAAACTCAGACTCTATTCACTAAAAAAACCAAAATCCAAGATCTTCTGCACAGCTGTGGAAGGCAAGGCTACAAGCTAGCGTGGAAAAGCCTGACTCACTTGTCACTGCTGCAAAGACTTCAAGAAATCAGTGTTAGTCTAAGAACTGAGAAGTCTGGATTTAATTGGATGAAAACAACAGGAACATTTTTCCTGCTTTGCTATTTTTTGCCAGGCAATTCAAACATCTCTGGCCCCATTTATTCTGTTGCCTTTGGACTGTATTCTCCCTCTGTTATCTAATCACTACTCCACCTGGTGGTTCCCTGGCTGGATACTGCCCACAGTTTATATAGAAAACTTGAGGCTTTATCTTGAGCAATCCTCAATACCTCCTGATGCCTCTGGGTTAGGTTCTTAATTTGTAATCATCTACAATGAGAACAAATTAAACTGGCAGATTTCTGTCTGTGCAGCCTGCTGCAGACCTCCTCTGCAGAAACACTCCCACGTTGACAATGGAGATCTTTAAACAGCCTTATCATTACTACAGTGTGAACAGTAATAATGAATCTATCCTACCTGCTGACCAGCCCAGTCGATCAGCTCCTCAGCACAAAGGTTGCACAGCCAGACACTTCAACCAAAGGCAAAACATCACGGGCCCAGTGGTCCTGCACTACACAAACCACAAGTGCTAGCACTGATGCTGATGGTTTGGTTGCACTTCTGCAGTTGGCTTTCACATATGATCAGGATGTTCTGGCACAGGCTACAAAGTCAGGCACAATGTGGCCAAGTCAGCTGGAGGGGGAAGAGGGTGACTTTACATCACAGGCAGCAGTAATACCACTGAAGTTCTCTTCAACAGAGAAAATCTTCACCTTTTGAAGCTAATTACTTAATTATAGTGGAACCCAGAGTCTCACCTCCACCATGCTGACACAAAACCTGGAGAAATTCCAGCCAAGCTAACGGTATTCTTGTGGATTTCAAACAGTGAAGCAGAACAGGAAAAAATCCCTAAAAAGCTAACTGGTGACCATGTAATTTTAATACAATTGCTCCCATCAGCACAGCAATAACAGCTATGCCTCTGAAAACACAGGAGAACCTTTTTCTAACTCACAATAAAAAGAATTCAAACAGACATTATGGAAAATCTCCTCAGATTGTCTGCAATTTTAAGAGCAAGGGCATTCTGGTATGGTCTAATGTTACTACACTCCTCTACTTTTACAAAGAAAGACAAGACTACAGATTATTAACTAACTTACTCTGAAGTTTATCTTAAATCAAAACTATCCTGAACTTACCAAGTGAGGCAGCAATTCAGAAAAGCACTTTAGCACAAGCTTAATAACATACTCATGCTCGAATGTTTTGCAATAACGTAATTGTATGTCTGGATACTTGGTAATTTACAGTTTTGGCTTTTACAAATTGGTCTCCCAATTTGCCCCTGTGATTTAGCAACATTCTAGTATACGAGCCATTACCTTAATTTCTGCAAGGAAATATAGTAGTACAGCAAATGCATGGTAATTTATGTCAAAACTCTATTGTAATGCCACATCACAACAGGTACCTGCATAACTGCACCTGGTAAATTAAAGTGATACCGATACATTCGATAAATAAAAAATAAATTACAGACTATGGGAAAAATGTCACTGATGACACCAATGACCTAAACTTGTTTTCTAGTTACTGCCAAGGTCTGGAGTAATATTTAAATATAGTATTTCTGCAAGCATTCAGAGAATTACAAAATAAACTTCTAACAATCATTTGTAAACAAGTTTAAAATGCACAATTATATTTCAGTAGTTTATTTTGGAGGAAAAAAAGCAGTGCAAAATAGGCCAACCAAAATTCAGAAGGCAGCCAGGAAAATAAAATTCTTATTTGATGTTCTAACTAGGAAACAGCATACAGACATTTCCATTGGATCCAACACTCAGATTCATGTAAACATACTTAGTTTGAAAGGTCTTGAGTTAGTAACCCAGTTCTAACATCATTGCTTCATCCCCACCACCCAGTAAAGAAACAAAAACCAAAAAAAGCCCAAGCCATTGTAATAAAGGGAGCAATAGGCAAGTCTACAAACACTCCACCAGCTGGTTACAAGAAAGTACCATACAAAAATATGCACTGGCAAGTTCCTTCCTGAGGGTATCTTTTGTTACACATGTAACATAAAAAACACGTTTTATTTTAAACAAACAAAAACAAACCTCAAACTATAGATGTCAATTTTATTTTAGTCATGGCTTTACGAAAGGTTTGGTCTATCATGAATACTTTTATAAACCCTTACCTATGTACATCTGACTCACTCACACCACAGCCATCCGAGACCTGCGAGCTGCGGACAACACGGGATCCAGCAGCCTCAAAGCACACAGGGGTTGTGAAGCGTGCCCAGCTCAGAACTGATCTGCAACACTTGAGGAAGTTGGATGTGCTTATGTGCACCCTGGCATCTGACTGATACCACAGTCCTAAGGTTCTTCCAGTCCCTACAGAAATATTTTCAAGTTAGTAATCCCTCTAGAGGTGGAATCATCTTCTGTTGTGTAAATCATCCTGAAAAATTCAATCCTGGCTACAGAAAATTCCCAAGAATGGCATTTTGGAAGATCAATATCTCCTAAGGAAAAAGCATTGTTTACACAAAAGAACTGCTACATAACACTCTTCAAAACTTTTTCCCCTCCGGGACTGGTACCATCAGGTAGGGTGGTGACACTTTTTACACAGTTTAATCCTCTCTCCATGATCTACCTGGGCTATAAGCTCTAGACCCTTTCCTTTTGAGTAGCCATCTAACACACGATACTAACCAAACTGGTATTAAATGCTGCAGTGACAGATGCTTTATGAACACGTGCTACAGAAAGACAGAAATTCCTGTATTTGCAAGCTAGGAGCTTAACTAAGGAAATTTTCTTAACATCACCCTTCTTAAATGTATTTTAGGGCTATTAAGGGAAAGAGAAGGCCACTTCTTCTACCAAAATAGTGTTTCTGTTCTCAGCACTTGGATATTTCCAATATAGTGTTCAGAACTGGCAAAAGTTGCAGGAATTCTTAACAGCAGAAGATGCTGCCATACTAGAAGGTATCTCAAGAGATACAAATTGGCTGTGCTGTAGTTTAGAAATAGTATAAAGCACTGTTGTAAATTACCACACGGCCTCGCCTGGCAGCTTGCAAAATAGTAATGGGGTCTCCATGCTAGAGCTGTCCTGTACTTCTATCTTATATGAAGGTATACAATTTTGTTTGTATTTTACAGAAAAAAAATGCACAACAGCATGGATCTGTGAAAGGCAGCAACTGTGTTACCCCTCAGGAGACGCAGATCAGGTGTGCTGCTCCAAGGAAAATGCACAGCTCTGCCAGCCTTTTCCCAGAGCTGTCCCAGAGTCCTCACAAGTGCAATGGAGGGAGAATTAAACTCTCTGCTAAGAGACAAGCTGCTTCCATCAGCTCTTCTAGGATTTCGGCACTAGCAGACAATTGAAAGCATGTTATTTAATCTACTAAATGACTCAGCCTAAATACTGGCACCCTCTCTGGGTGAAACGTGTTGCTGTTGGCAAGCGTGGTTAGAAGCTGATTTGAATGAAGCAATGAGGCCTGGGGGGAGAACTGCAAAGCTGGAACAGGGGTGGTCACCTCGGTTCTGTGCCCTGAATAAGCAGGCTACTCTGTCCTACTCAAAGTGCAGCGGCTTCACAGCAAGCTACCTGCCAACATCTCGACTGGTCAATGTTTCAAGAGATTTGGTTTAGTGATACCAAAGTTGTCTTAGCTTTCTTATGCAATAGCCTACATGGAAAAAAGAGGAACGGGGAGTTTTTTAGGCAAAAATCTCTAGCACTGTTACATTCAGACACTGCATTTCAACATTATTATCTTCTTGATACCATGAGGTCCGATTTTAAAATGCTGGTCACCAGTGATTACAAAGAACAATAGAAATGAAAGAGCAACCCTCCCAGAATGAAAGGACTAGTGTTAAAACACATGTGTGTGTAAACTCACTACAGATTTGCAACTGGAATCTGATGAAATGGATCCGGATCACTTTCTCACTCTTCCCCTTTCGGTCCGTTTCATCAGCAAATTAGGTTAAATCAAATGGAAGGTTTTTTATTTTGCTTTTTTGTGTTGTGTTTTATGTTGGAGTTTTTTTCCCATTTTTTTGTCAATTGTATTGTTAAAGCCTGATCTGGTTCTGGGACCACAATTTGTATCCCTAGGGCTTTTTCTCAGTCCATGGCATTGGCAAGTTATTGAGAAGAAGCTTTTGTTGCCAATGTAGCGACGCAGTGCTGCTGGAAGCTGGGGGACACTGCCGAGTTGCAGCCTAGTCTCTGGTGCTGCAGTTTTACTGAGCTGTTGGTCTCGCTTTCCACAATCCAGGAGGAGTCTTTTCCCATGACGCTGAGACAGCCTGTGCTAGCACAGCATATCCGCTCGTCCATGATCCCACCGCTCTGCTCCGCCAGGAGCTTGCTGCGGTTTAGCTGGGTCACCTCAGGTACCTGACCCTGCAGGACAGCAGCTATGTGGTTCAGCAGATCCGTGAAAAACTCAGAAACACCCTCATAACCTGAAAAGAGAAAAAATGAAGGAGAGAGAAAAAGGTAATTAAGTAATTTCCTTAGGTTCTTTGTAAGGCTTCTTTAAACAGTTTATTCCTTGGACTGTCCTTGCCCTCCATCGATCATAAAAAAGCTGATAATAAAACTGATTAAAAAAAAGGCTTTCTCTATGACATCATTTTAAGTGACAGCAGAAGCAGATTAGCATAAAGAGGAACAGAGACTCTTGCAATAAAAATATTTTTCCAACAAGAAAAACTATTGCTTTTCGGATTTGCTGCTTCTTTTTCCTCCCAAGTATATACACGTACATATAATTTTAGGTATATTCTATAATTTGTTGCCAAGTCCAAGTTCTTCCTTTCCTCTCTGGTATAGTGTTGATCTTTTCCATACCATTTCCAGGTTTACTATGATAAGTAGCTCTAATGCAGAGCTTCCTTGAAGGTCTGAAGCCTCTACAGAATTTGCCCAGCAATACCCTCAGTTAGGGCAATCTCAGAGGACAGCAGGGCTGGCTTTATACTCTACAGAAAAGGCAGCTTCCCACTGAGTAAGAAGCGATGTGATGCTTGTCTAACCTAACCTAACCTGACACTTAAAACAGCTTTGCTGCTACGTCTGAAAAAACACCTGAGGGACAGGAAACGTGTATCAATGATACAGTATTTGATAGAAACATCAATCATTTATTTCGGTACTGAAACCACCTTTCTGCATGTTCTTTTAAGTGATTCTATAGAATTTACAATGCAGTTTAATAACAAGTTTCCTGGTTAAAACAGTTGCTCAAACACCAGTAGGCATGACATTTTCAGTGACAGAAAGGTGGCTGTAGGTGTACAGAGCTTCTGGCTCTATCTTAAACACTGGGCTACAGGCATAGTTTTATCATTGCATTTAATTTTAAAATTGAACCAGACATGCAACATATGCGTACAATGTCCTGAAATAAATCTTAACTGCTACTGCATTATCTAAAATTGTTATCAGTTTGTCTTAGTATTTAGAGGTGACATATGACATTCAGTGTTATTTAATGGGATAGGCTGATTGTTTTAAAACGTCTATAGAAGTATTCTGGAAGTGACCCGGTATTAATACAGGAGACTGAAGCAATAAGTAAGTTTAAAAGACCCATGTGAATAGCACACATTCACACAGCAGCACATGAGCAGAACCAGAGACCACAAAGTAAATGCATACTTTAAAACACTTCTAGTGATGTAATCACTGGGCAGAAGAGTTCCTCAGATCCATAATTAATTCAATTTTAACTTCCATTCTCCTTAAAGACCAACTTCCTTAGGCAATAAAAAAAACAACTTCCTGGAAAACATGAAGTAAGACTATAATTTCACCTATAATAAATGTGGGGATTTTATGGTGTATTTATAAGCCATATGTCAACCAATTACCTCTTCTTTAGGCTGCTACATTACTTTGGATTTTATTGCGCTTATTTCCAATTCTCCTAGATACTTAACAAGTCACATGAAACATCAGCAATGTGAGACAACAGCTCACAGTCTTCCTTTCTCAGAGGCCCTTGAAGGGATTCACCAAATAAATTTCTCATTTCAGAATACCAAGTTTCCCAGTACCCCACACAATAATCCACTGGTTGGCAGGGGGCAACTAGGACTCCTAGGGCTGGCCATGGGAGCCAGAACAGGATCTCCACCTCTTGGACAGAAGTGCTTGTTACGCTTTCTTGCTTATGTAAAAGCCATGGGATTAGCCTTCAAATCTACTCAGAGTGCTTCAAACACCCCAGGAATAAGCCATCTCCATAGTAACAGCTTTAATATTCAGAGAGGAGATCCATAGTACCCCAGAGTGTTCTGTGTCTGCTCACTAAAAACAAACTAGCCTTGGAGGAGGGCACCTGGCAAACTCACAAAGAAATTGCTTTAAATATTTAATAGGAATAAGATGGCCAGTTATTCTGTCCTGAAATCAGCAGATGTTAGTGAAAGGAAGCTGTATGTAACAGGCAGGCTCTGTCTGTGGAAGCCCTCTGCATACTGGGTGGAAATGCCCAAGTAATTTTGCCCAGTCACTCAGAAGAAACTTCACAAACTTGTAAAAAGGAAATACAGGGAAGGGAGGAAGAGAATTAGCTGTCTCAACTCCTGGTTCACAGGACACCTGGGCAAGGCTGCAAACTGTGGGTATTGCCTCGCTTGTTTCACGTAGGGCTCCTGGAGGCTTCTCAAACTAGTCAGTTGTGGGACACCACTGTGCTGCAATGATAACAAAATCAAGAAGTGCAGATTAAATTATACCTTCAGAAACTACTGGCAGTGAATTTGGGATTCGTGTCACACAGAGAATCAGTGGGAGGATGTAACTTCTGCATGCCTAAAACATAACTTGCATGAATCATGCTCCAGCAGGTGCTATCCTAGCACTGCCGACTTGAAACAATTTTGGAAATGCCTGTCTACAAGATGCCTGAATTTTGCTATACTGAGAATAGTTTCCAGAGTCCTCTGGCTGAGCATGGGAAGGAAAGATGTCCACCCTGCAATGCATCTGAAAAGAAGTGCCCACCTCTTTGGTGGAGGCAAGAAATGGCTATGAGCATTTTTAAGCCAGCATTACAGATGCTACCTGCATGATTTTTCAGAGACTCTTCCTGATCTGGCACACTTGGCTTTTCTGCATCTTCCCCTGGTCAGAGAGAAATGGACAGCGCATATTCTGCATTTACAGCAATGTCTTTACACACACCAAGTGCACATTCAGATTTGATGCTTCCAGCTACCACGCAAATTCACCACAGCCAGCAGTTCACCTGCACGGTGGCAGCCTGTAGCTGCTGGGGCTGGGTGAGCTCGGCCACAACCACAGGACAGCAGGCTACGTGGAACCTTTTCTCTCACTTATCTTAGGTCAGACAAACGTAACTCCCACATGCTACGTGACTGTGCCTACAGTTCAGGATCTCAGCTGGTAACCACTGCTAAATATAGCACCAGTACTTTCCCACAGAACAAAAGACACAAGAGGTCTTTCAGACATTTATCTTTAAAATCTTTTTGAAGAGCTGCTGGTGCTAATGGAACAGATAACAGACAATATCTTCCTACAGGTACACCTGCTCTCAATTCTGTCGTTAAATTTATCTCGAGGTGACATCCATGGAGTGGCAGGTTCAAATGCGCTTTGAGCCCGGTAAACACGACCAACAGCACACAAGAAAGGCAGCAAGCCTCTGGGCAGCTGGACAAGGTTTTGGTCAGGCTTGGCCCCAAGTCATGGCTTGAATTCCATGAAAGAGGCTGTGAATACTCTTTAAAGGGCATCTCTTCCCCTCCCTTTTTCAAAGCAGTGGTGCAGAGATAATGCCCAGGAGGATTTGCTCCAGTTTGGCTCTACTGCAACTCTTGAAGGCTACAATGATTTGAGGAAGACGAGCAAGGGAGGGCCCTTCCTGGGACTGCACTGAGCCAGGAACAGGGAGATCCCACTGCTGATGCAGCCCACCGGTGACTCTTTTGAGGTGGGCTGAGTTTGAACTTCTCACTAGCAAGGTGCTGGCTCCATCAATGAAGTCAGTCATTGTAACTCTTCAGCCTTTTATCACACTGGCCCGTGGAGGGAAATGCAGTTACCTGTGCTGAACATGCTTTTGAGCAACAGAGTAGTCTGTGCTCAGACGTAACTTTGCTTCTGTTCCATTTTATCCCACTGTTTCTTCTCTGACCTCAGCAGCCCTAGAAAATAGGGCTCATCTCTCTCAGTTCTGCTACTTTTTAAAAATTTAAAGCCAGTTTTTTCTCTCCCCTGCCTTCTCTTCCATATGTCTGGGCCCTGCTGCTATGCTCTAGTTTTTCTCCAACTGGTCTTCAACCTATCCCATGCTGATAAAGTCAGTGGTTACCATCATGACCCGCACGATCACCACCAATAAAACTGCTGTGTGAGACCCAATGTAGATCAGTGCATAAGAAACTTCCCTGTGCTCTCAAGCCTCCTGCAAGGACTAAAACACTATTAATTCAAAGTCCCTTCAAAGACCAATTATTGCGCAGACTGAAACACAGGACTTGGGCTGAATATTGAAAACTATTGCCTGAGGGTAGAAGTACAGCAGAGCAGTTCTGCAAACTGAAGTGACAACAAGAAGACATTGTATATGTTTGCCACATTGCTGTTCCCCAATGTGGCCTTTTCAACATTTCAAGAAAAGGAGACTTTCAGTCTGTGTAATTACCAAATCCAAAATAATACTTGGAAAAAAACCACCCAAAACAGAAAACATGAAGCACCAAAACAAAATGCAGGATACAGGATTGCAAAACAATGTCCTATATCACTGCCTTCAAGACCTAATGTCTGAAATATAATCCTATTCATAAAACTGACATGGCTCCATCTAACACCCAGTTTAGGCTGTTTCACTGCCCTGGCCAGAAGAGTGTTTTCATAGGTCTGAAAATTGCGTAACACCATGTGGTAGAACCATGCTGGAAAGTGACCTGAGAATAGCAGAGCTGACTTTTAAGAGGAAGCCAGTCACTGTGGAGATAAGACAAGACAAGACAAGGCACGACAGGGCAGCAGGACTAAGGACCTGATTTGAAAAACTGAGGAGATTGGGAGCTCAGGACAAGATCTCTAGATGTAAAGACAGCACAGCCATACTGAAAACTTAAAGTCTTTGATGACAGGTTAAAGAAACTATGCAACAGCCTGTGTAAGTCTCTGGAAACAAACACCCCCATTCAGGTAATGAGAGGAGATTCTCAGAGAGAAAAACACCCTGCAAAACAGCATCAAATGAGATGATGTACTCTTTTCCTGGGTTAGACTACTGAATTTAGCACAAGTGACAGACTATTATTGCCTCACCCTTATTCACACTTACAACTCCTTTTAACAATTCCAGTGATCAAGGAGCTTGTTTAGTTGTTTCCAAGACATATGTTGCACTAAAAAAAGTGGAGGACAAATTTACCTATTTTTACATGCTCTAATCCATCCTTTGACTCCAGGACACACTTCTGAGAACCCACAAGGATATTAACTCGCTACAGCAATTTCTGTGCACCTACAATTTTATCATCTTCAGATTCCTGGTATTGTTTTTGTGCACAAATGTCTTTTTGTGGGGAATCAATTTGCACAGGAAGAAATTTTCAAGGGAACAGTTTGTTGCTTCCACCCCCTCAGTTTTTTTAATGGCAGAGAGTCTGAAAAAAAAAGGTAATCTTTAAAGGCTCTCCTAAAATAGAATTTACTGTTCTTTTCATTTCAGAATGAAGGCTAGGCCCAGAAAGGCTAGGTCCCAGCACACAGTCCCACACTGCAGTTCCTGAGTTTCCCTTCGCAAAGGAGGGCACGACAGCTATGCTACAACTGGCCACTAAAATTTGACCATATCTCCTAAGAGCTGATACTCCAGTTGCAGATTCCATATCTAGATTAGGGTTCTTCCCTTCCCAGATTGACCTGTATTTGATCTCAGAATCATCTGGTTGCTGCTGTCGCACCCTCAGCCTGGGAAGCAATGACGGGAGACAACAGCAATAAAACTTGCTCCACAAAGCCGGAGTGGAAAGGCCTTTCTTACCTGGGAATGCATTTATATCAATGACTGCATGCTGTCCAGTCTGATTGTTAATGATGATATCAATTCCAAAGAGGGAAACTCCCAGAGCTTGCCGCAGTGCTTTGGAGATTTCCCGGATGACGTCGTCATCTGGCCGCTCAAATACTCCTTCAATTTTATCCAGCTATAATGGAAAAAGACACATTACTAAGGGACTCTGAAACAGCCTTTTTAGTGGAAAGATTGATTTTCAGAAGTTTCCAGGTGCATATCCACCAAATCTAATTGCAGAGAACGAGTGGCATGAAACCGAGAAAGACACCAAAGAGAAACTGCTTTCATAATTCCAAATCCTTCCTAAATCGGAAATTCATCTGCTCTAAAGCATCTAGTTCTTTCTTTTCATATTGGTGCAGCTAGAGAAGCATAGCAGTGTAGGAATGAATGGAGAATCGGACTCATTATTTTAAGTACCAGATGTACACCTTAAAAAACATATGCAGGTGGCATATGTAACCCTGTGCTTTGCAAGTCCTGGCTATCATTGTTATTTCAGTGTAGATCAAGGTCTGTGTTAAAGGGCTGACAGGACAGACTCCTGTTGTTAGTTTAATCTGAGTCATACAATACAACTCAGCTGATACTTAAGGGCAAAGCACACCTTTTATGTGGGTTTTCATGTACAACTTATTTTGTAATATTTATTAAAATGAGTGACTCAGGTTACTTATGACTGGAGGATGCACACTTCTTTGCTTTTTGAACAACATGTTACACAGCAGAAGTATGCTGTTATGCCTACAGAAGCATACGTATACTGGAATACGTATGTGTGTGAATGAGGTAGCAGGTAAACCACAGTAGCACACTCTCTAAGTCTGAAAGCAAATTTTTAGAAATCGCTTCTCCCTCAACATAACCACAAAGGGACTTATAACAAGCACAATTACAGTTTTAATATTTAGCATGCCTATCACTGTTGCACACAAAATTCAAAATCAAATACGAAACTAGTCCCCAGCAGAGCTTGTGAAACAGAAAAGAATCCCAAAACTCAAGAGAATGAAAGGACCCAGTGCTGTAAAGTG
Source organism: Callaeas wilsoni (assembly GCA_013398955.1). Taxonomy (NCBI): domain Eukaryota; kingdom Metazoa; phylum Chordata; class Aves; order Passeriformes; family Callaeidae; genus Callaeas; species Callaeas wilsoni. Next base: position 132,392 of record VWPU01012099.1, on the reverse strand, counting down.
ACTTTCTCAGTAGCTGAGTGCCCAAGAACTTATGAACATATTCATATGTGCAAATGTTATTAAAAGGACTGGTAATGTTAGCATGAAACTGTGCAGTGTGCTGGCACTGCTGGTCTCGAAGGACACCGAGAAATGGTCCCACGGTCACAGCTCAGGCATGCTCACATGGCAGACAACTACTGGCCCTCTGTGGCCTTGTGCCAACACAATTTCTACGCTTGAATTTTCACTGTTTGTCTTTCCTCACAGAACTGAGTCCTAGAAAGATGATTTATGTTTATTAATCTCTCTGGACAGGAAAAAGCCAGGCGTTTGCATTCAGAACCTCCTTCTTCCCTTTGTCTAGATTAGCCCTGGGTAGTTTGGGAAGCAGCACAGCCCTGCTACAAGTTCTTCCTCACCGGAGCTCGGTAAGGAAAACCAGAGGGGGACACAGTCATGCTGGTTCGTGGTACCAAACAGACCTCAGCCTGCAACACAGAATTAGACAGCTTGTGAAAGAGAGTCACTAGCTACTAACACTTCCATTAGAAAGGATTAGATAGGTTTCCAGCTGCACTAGAGGGAAGAAGACGAAGTGTACTTACTGCTGTTAAGACAGATGAGGACTCTGGTTTGGAAACATTGTGGCTGTTGAAAAATATTGATTCTCTGTCTGCAATTAAAAACACGTTGTAAATAACTTTATACCAGATATTAATTTCCAAAGGAATAGTGCAAGGAACAGTAGGTGGCAGTGCAGCCCCGTGAATCTCGTCCTGGTCTCAACCATGCACCCCATCCACAGGGCTCTCCTGTCTGCTGGCACTTGGCTGCCTGCACAGGCAGGGACCCACAGACAGATCACTCACGGTTCTCGGACCACAGATAAAGAGAACCATGCACTGGGTAAACAGAAATCAGTTTTCCTTCCTTCACCAGAGCAAATTAACTAAGTTCAGTCAGATAATGAAGTTAATTTTTACTAATGTGCTATACTCAAAGTGCCAGTTCCAAGGAGAAGGTGTGTGACAGAAGGGAGAAGCTGCAATCACTGCAGGTGGTATGCTGGTAACACCCAGGGTACACTGAGATCCCTGTGAACCTGGGTAGGGCACTGTCATCATGGCAGAAAGCCATACATTTTGTGGCCAGGACCTGTCCTTCTTTTGGAGGCACCACAGGAATGCAGGAGACACTCTGAGGTGACAGAAGCCACTCATGAAACACAGTGAAAACCATGGGGAGAATTGCACCAGCACCTCCCATCCTGCTTCCTCTGTGCTGGAGGTTTTACTGGCTGAAAGAAATCCCCCACTATGTCTCCCTTTAGGATTCCCACCACAGTAGACTGATGGCATCATAGAGACAACCTGCACAGAACACCCGGACCCAAGTCTCAGCAAGCAGGTGGCACCAGCAAGAGTATTTCTGCTATGCTGGTCTCTGACTGGACATCCAAGAGCAGCCTCAGGGCCACATATAATAAAGACAGGAAAGCTGTGAAAAGCAAATCCAAGTCCACTCTGCAGTCTGACCACCAAAAGACTTCTTGTCTTTCCTCTTGTTTAGAAAGATCTTGTACTTTCAGACACTCAGCTCTTTCACTGTCTCACAGCCACTGGATCTGCTTAATCATCAGATCTGCCAGGTCAGGTTCCTGTGGCACAGCCTCCTCAAACTCTCCTGATGTGGGTAAGAGAGACAGGCACTCACCCTAATCTGCCAACAAAACTGATTTTTATGAGGTCTTTCAGAAAACTTGCAAGTCTTACACTAACAGATGAGACATTAGCTAAGGCATTTTTAGAAAGATGCTTTAAAATGTTCCCTTACAGCAAAAGTATGGACCAACTGTCCTAACAGTTTATAAGAACACAGATTCTGGCCTACTTAATTTGATCAGGACATAGAGCAGACCAAATGTAAATACAGGCACATATAGGTACAGACAAGAACTTCTACCTACCACACCTATACTAACAAAATATATATTTGTGTGTGAAATGCAGTGGTGAACATACATGGACATACTAGGATCAGCAGAGAACACTACGCAAAGTGACAAGAAACTGGCATTTGTTCATTCAACTCCTTTAGTTTGATCCCATCCTCACCTCCTGGATTTGTCCAGTTGCTAGCAGATCATGCTCCCATCCATGTGCTGCTAATTTTTTTATGCTTTTAGTGGGCCATAGAATGCAGTTCTCTGGAAAGGAGCTTTTTTCCATAAAGGAAATCTAAGTAATCTTTAACAAAAACCCTTCAAGCGTTGCTTTCTAGTGACATACAGAAGAATCACTCTCCTCACTGACAAATCCATTCCTCCTTCTCCCCAACACAGCTGATATCTACAAACCAAAGGACACTTCCCACCGAGATTTACAACACTGGGCCTCACATGAAGAGGGAGGCTCACTTAGGGAAGAGCACAAGTGATGTTTAATTTAAAACACATACATATTCAAGGTAAAAATAGGGAGAGGAAGTGCTTAAAAGATGGAATCCAGGAAATTCTCTCCAAAGCACATTTATAAACAAGCTCCGGAACAAATGACACGTGAACTTACTGTGAAGGGAGAGAACTTCTCTACCTCTCCCCCTTTCCACATGATATAAAACACTGTGTCTAACAGGTAAGACTCAGGTTACCACTGCATAAATATTTACTGTATGAATGCCAGTCGTATGTATCCCAGAGCAGGTGAGTTATCTCTCTTTCTATTGAAATAATACAGAAGAGGAAACATGGTATGTCTACACCAGCTGCCTTCACTTCAGCAGTCTTTTCATAGATATTTTCTTCAGAGATGTTTCCTGCTGAGGCTGCAAGAATGGACATTTTCTTTTAAATCAGTACAACGTACCTGAGATGCCTGCAGAGAAGTTCTTTAAAGATGGTCTTTTCACCACGGTGTAGGATTCCCCAACCACGAAAACTTTATAGAGCACAGCATTGTGATTGATGAAGCTCTGAATGACACAAGGGGGGCGAACAGCTTTGAGGCCCTCCTGGTTGAAGATGATCGCCATCTGGAAACACACACCCATAGTTGTGCACAAGGCTGGCAATAATTTCATGCTTACCCACACCTGACAAGCAACAAGGGGGAACATCTACTGGTGGATATATGTTGACCACGTGTGAATTCCTTCTCCGCATCTTGTTCTATTTCATTATGTTTCATTTAACTGACACACAGCTCTGCAAACACTACTGGCAGTGAAGCTTTCATTTTCAATCAACATTTTCTTCGCAGCTCTTCGCCATTTCATTTGCTGCCTTTAGCTGGGAAGCTACTGCAGCTGCAGGTACAACAAAAGGCTAAAACATCTGACCAACACAGCCGACAAAGTTTGTATTGAATACAAGCCTGTATCATGAAAACAACAGAAGGAGCAGCTCTGTGCACTAACTACATGAGTTCTTCCCCACACCTCTATTCCCCTGATTTGGTTCAGCCCAGTTGCAACAGCCTAAGCACCAGGGCTTCACCCACACCATCAGAGCATGTCTCTGTTAGTAGTTCTTACTGCTAACAAATGCTGGCCTATCAAGTTTCCCACTTGGTTTCACCCCAGTACTCCAAACACATAGTCCTCTTGAAGGCACTGGAATAAATATGCCGAAAAGGAAGGCATTTATTGGGCTGTATGAATGATGACCAGCAGCCGCCTCAAACAGCATGGAAGCAATGTTGGTAGGTGCACTGAAATACTTCATGAGACAGCTTATCTTCAGCACGTTACACTGGTCTTTCCATTGACCTCTCCATCACCATGCTTACATGCATATATAATTATTATTACAGTGCCCCATTTTCAGGTTTTTTGTTGAAGTATGGATTGTGGTATGGCTCCTACACAGAGCCAGCAGCAAGCACCATTCTGGCACAAGTGACGGAATCGCTTTATACCCGTGTGCCCCTACACAGCATTAAGGATACACTCAGGTTTGGTCTCTATCCTCAAAGCCCTGAAAATGCTATGTTCTAATTATCTGAACACTGACTGAACTTTTGCTAACACCTTAGCTTGTTTCTGTAAAAAATACCAAATAAAATAGATTTTGTTCTTCAAAAACACGGCTGTGGTAAATTATGCGGTGATTATATATTCATAGTTAAAAGTCTGAGCACATTTTTGTCTTTATTCCTCCATATCTGGTAGATGACATTAGATCAAATAACTGTCTGCACACGTGCACAGTAACTCAGTAGATTAATAGTTTCTGAGTTCAAGTCAATGCGTGCATTCAGTATCTACTTGCAGCTGATATTCTTGCTGTCTCTATTACACAGGACAGAGTGAATTTGTGAGTGGTAACACCCTGTGCAAGAAATTTCTCTAACAGACAGAATCATCCATCAAGATGATTCACAGCAACAACATCATACCTTATTTGACTCTTACTGGTGGCAAGAAACATTGCTCTCTCCCTCCTCTTGTGTGGATTGTTGGCATTATAGTGTCTACAACATCACACTGGCAAGAACTGTGCTGTTCCTATAGTGTTCTCTTCCACTATTAGTTGATTCCCACAAATAAACATAAGATGAACAGGTTCAGCCTATTTCAGAAATGTGGAAAGCCAGAGTTTATCTTCTCAGCACAGCCCTGACCTAGACCACCAGAAGGTACGTGAAGCCTCTCTTCTGCAAAGCTCTGTGCTGGCAGCCCCATGGACTAGCACACAACCCATATAACTCCTGTGGTGTTGCGTTATGCTGGTTCACTGCGATGTCTCATGGTTTTTAACATGCATGAATAGAGCTCCAAGAATTTGCTTGCAGGGTGCACTTGCTCTTTGTCATCTAGCACAGACCTGCTGTGTCTGGCAGTAACGTGGATACAATACTTGATATCATAATTTCCAAATAGCATTTCTCATTATAAATGCAGAGCTCTTTTGAAGGCAAAACAAAACATCTGCACCAAGAATTTTTACTGACAATGTCCATAAGGAATTCAGTCTTACAAAACATAGTGATTCTCTGCCTTTCCCTTCCTGTCTGCTCAAATGCTCAGAAGAAAAGAATTCTGGATACATTTCTTCAGGCTTTGGGTCTCTCATGGCAGCTTTACCAAAGGTTATGTTCTGACCCTCTGGCAGCCAGGAAGCACAACTTTCAGCCATCATCTCTCTTCTAGTTTAAAAAATGGTGCTGGCAAACTGGGGGTCAAGTGCTGAGCTGCTGAGGCCACTGCTAGTGCAGAGGCCATGTAGAACTGGGGACACCACAGGAAGGCTGACACCACCTCAGCTTAACAACAGCATGTGCTCACATGAGAAAAGTGGAGTCTGCCAGCCTCACCTGGCAAACTCACACACCAAACTTAAACTCAAGCTTGCACCTTCAGCTGTCCCTGTTAGCCAGTATTTGAACTTTCTTAACAGCTGTCTTATGAAGAAAAGCAGGTTTCTGGTCAGTGCTCTGATTTCAGTGTCAGCTCTGCATTGGAAATATATCCACAAAAAATGAACTGATTTACCAAAAGCCAGACAAGGAGTCATTAATAAAACAGACAACAATTTCTTGCTTCTAGGCCCATGCTCCATCTTTTAGACAGACAGTACTGTAAGCAGGCATTTATCCTATGCTTCCTTTGTAATTACTGACCATAAGCAATTACAAGACAGTTCCACTCTGATCATAAATATAGTTTTGGATCACCCCTGAGAACTCAGCAACTCCAAAAGTGACAACTACTACTACTACTATGTGAAGCACTGTGCAAGCCTTCAGGCTTTTTTCCAGGGGTCTTCCTAAGCTCAAGTCATAAGTTCCTGTGATAAAGTGCAGACTATGGCTGTATTTTAGTCTAATTTTTGCTCTGGCAGGAGGCTTAGATGTGTCTGCACTGTATGGAAGAAGAACAAAGAAAGATTGACCAGGAAAATAAAGTCCAAGCCTAACTGGACAAGTACTGAGAGGTTCATGCATTTCAGTTTGCAGTTGCAGAGGAACTCTTGACAGAAAAATTAGGAGGAAAATTGGAGTCTTAAATTCATTAACAATCCAGTCCCCAAGTGTTCTCAGGAATGACAGCAAAAATTTATAGCAGCTGCTCCGGTAAACTAACAGGACGGTCTGTTGGCTTGTGAAATAAGCCAAGGTAAGGCCTGCCTGAAAAATCTCACTGCATTTTTAAAAGGAAGTGCTGGTCAGTCAAGATTTCAGCCATAGCCATTCTGCTCATCTAGATTTACAGTTTACAGGGTCTTCAGCTCTTAGAGACATTGCAGCAATGTCTCGTAGTGCACGTTTCAAGAGCAGCTGAGAAAGCTGGACTGATGACCATGTTGTTAACAAAGGAAGCCAAGAGTTAGGAGAGCCAGCAGCAAGGGCTGGATTCTTAAAACTCATCTGCAGTAAGCAGGAAGGCAGGAAGCACAAATGGAAAAGAATTAAAACAGGACTCAACTCACTTAAATTTAGAGAAAGCTAGTCTCATAGGTAATGCACTCCTTCCAGGAATATACAACCATTTTAGCTGCAATTGCCTTACAGGAAGGCAGATAAGTTCCACCAGTCCTGTTCTCCCCACAGATCTCACTCTGTTATTACAACTGAACATGCCTGGAAACCATCTCTATTTGTTACTCCCTTCCCCCCTCAAGGAAAGGAGCCAGCTGCTCCATCTGAAGCACAAATCTACTTTTCATCTGTACCACATACGTATTGGAAAAGCAACTTTCTGGAATGGAAACTTTATTTAGCGACCTCTTAGCAAAGGACAGACTGAAGGAGATTTCTTGCAGACAAAGCTGACTGGAGACTACAAACTGGTACAAGCAACAATATGATAGAAGCTAGAAACTGCTAAAAATAACTTCCATGACAGGAGGTTCAAGTCATATTTGACTTCATTTCAGGTTTTTGAAAAAATAATGGTGCAAGTAAACATGATGGAGAGGTGGGGAAGAAAAGTTGTTTGGGCACAGCCCTCACTGTACCCACTACAGGACTGGAAATCACCAGCCAAACCACCACAAGGGGAGTGGGGGACAGGACACGACTGGAAGCAGGGGAATAATATTGCAAAGATTTTTAACTCACCTCATGAGAGTTGGTTCCATGGGCCACTCTGGTTTTACAAACTGGGTAAATAAAAAAGAAAAAACAATTCACCACTGAAACAGAACACACAAACCCTTTATAATCCTGTTCCCACCCACACATGCAAACACTGGAGTCCACCAGACCAAGGCATTGACTGTAACAGACACCAGTGACAGTCTTTGCCTGAACAGTGTTCTCAATCACTGCAACGCTTGGCTTGCTCCAAGCTCTACTCTCTCAATTCCTCCCTGTAACTAAGGTGCAAGCAAAGATCATTATTAGCACTGGACAGAGTTGCAAAGCATCAGCTTAGAAGTTAGTACTAGCACTGGGATTGCCATCCTCTCTACTAAGAGAGCATTTTCACAACTATGTAATTTTATTTGTGAGGCTAGAGCTACTTTACACGTACCACAAAACACCACTGTCCTTAAAACAAAGGAACTGGGACACAGTGGAAACCAACTTATTTTCCTACCTCCCTGTTTTCAGGGAAGAGCAGGAAATGTAATGGGCTGAACCAAACTAAGATATAACTTATTTTTCTCAGGCAATCATAGAGGGGGACAGAAAAAGGCAGAGAGCCTAGCAGTTTTTCTTTCTCCTTCACATTTCTTATCTGCTCTGTATATCCTGATTCTCACCTCCATCCTGATTAAAAGGAGTAAAACCAGTAAGGGGAAAGAAACAACATGCTCCTTTCTCCTATGAGGCCAGCAAAGAGCTGAAGACCCTAGGACTCACACGCTGACTAGAGCTGATGTTACTTATGTGTTAAGCAGAGGACATGAAAACTTGCAAGTAGTGAAGGGGTGGATAGGACAAGACTTCTCTGCAGGTTGTTGGAAGAATCAAATTGCCAAGCAAGAGGACAGGGAGCTGTGAAAGGCAGATAACCTGCACTAGAGTCCAAAATGAGTTAGCAACTTGAAATTATGGAAAGTGGTTTATGACATCTCACAGACATATGCTCTGGAGAGCTGGACCATTTTTAAGAAAAAATAAAAATAGAGACAGTAAAAAGGAAAAGCACTCCCAGAATACCAAGGTATATTAATTTTTTATTATTGTTTTGCTACTTTGTAATTTCATCATCATTTAGTGGGTTTGATTCAGACCTCCTGAATATATGCTGCTGACTACTGAGGACTAGTCAGTCTGTATTGAGAGCACCATGTGAAGAGGAGGCAAAGCCATTCAGTGGGATTTAAAATACTGCTTCACAACCTATCTTCAGGAGACCTGCCTCATTTGGGAGAGCGATGGCAGGGAGGGCAAAACATGCTTTTTCCACGCGACTTTACCTCTGAACCTTACAAATGAGGCAAGCACCAAGGGAACAAACACCGACTAATGATCCTGCTCACTTTATACTGCAAGGAATCAAATAAAGGAACGAATTAAAGCACAAGCCCCACAATGAAACTTGCTACAAAGCACAAACAGTTCATAGCAGCTGTTTGAGCTGTGGGCCCTTGGAGTCTGTTATCTGTGTTAACTCTCTTTCTTTTACCCTCTAAGATTATATTTGTACCCTGGACCAGGGAAATGGAGAGGTGGGTGAAAAAAGAGGGCAGTCAGCAAGGCAGTGATTTTCTCAAGAAAAATAATGAATGCAGCTGGCAGGAGAAACATCTTGCACAAGTTCAGGGCAAGAGGCTAACTTTGTTAGAACTATTAGCATTTCCCAGGAATGCATGTTTACTGTAGCAAGGTGTTTAAAGTAAGGAACACCAATAAAAGGCAAAGTAAAAGCTGATAGGGAGGGGGTTTGTTCCACATTCCAAGCAGACTGCCTCAGAGCATTTGTTTCAGGAAGGTTTTAATATCCTTGATACTTTTGGCAGTGAAACCCACACTCCTACAATGTTGGCTATGTTTTGGGAGGTGCATGTGCAGTATTTAGAACCTACTAGAAGCACCAAAGAAAAGCCCATGTACATACTGAATGGGAATGCCAGTCCATTCTTCTCTATAAGCTGCAAGGTATCTTCTCCACAAGCACTTGTCAGCTCCATAAAGGGTGGTGAACAGATCCTCTCATCTGCAAGAAAATAAAAAGACTCAAATGAAGATGAGGGGTTTAGCTCCTCAGCTGCATCATTACCAGCTCTCTCCATACTAACTGCTCCTCGATAATCAGCTTATATTAAAGCACCCAAAAGGATTGTAAGCCAGGCATGAATTTGGGTTTCTGGAAACATTTCAGAAGATGAAAGGCCCAATTTTCAGACAATCTAAATGGCAATATAAAGCCAGTATTTTCACAGGCAGCAAAAACGATCACCTGGTTAGGAACACATAGCTGCACAAAACTTAGCCAGTGAGGTGAAAAGCAACTGGGATCTTAGCTCTTAACTTTATGCCTTCAAGCATAATTTTAAAGCATTTTACAAAAAACAGGATGGTCTGCAAATGTGACTAGAGTAGGAGTCTCACAAAGCCATCTCTCCTGTAGGTCTCCTCATGTGGCAGATTCCAGAGTGTATTTACTTCAGACAAGTTGCCAGAACATTCTGCTGTTCACTGGGATGGCTCTGCCATGAAAGCAGAGTTCATTTGGTCTGGCAAAGCCAACTAGAGCAGTGCTGAGGCAGCACCATGTCAAGACTGCTCAGCAAGCTCTGGTTAAAGAGAAGAATCATGGGAACCATGGTAAAGTTTAACGGAGCAGGTCTGCTCCAGTGTTTCTGCCGATGTTGTGCTTGCTCACATGGGGTTGCAGGAAGGCTGGAGTCAAAACCCAGCCCTCTTAGTGACTTGGTCAGTTGATTTGTTCTAGAATTCACTTCCTGTTCACTGTAGGAGAACTGAGATTCCCCTGGGAATGCAGCAGGAAAGGCAGAAACCACTGTAGGACTCCTAGGACTTGAACATAAATCGCTTAAGAGGGCTGGGTTGCAATTTCAAGTGTACAGAGAACCTTGGCTTCAGCCATAGCTCTGAGACAGGTCAGCAGGCCCACAGGTTTTCAGACAAAAGCTGTGTGCACATTGACAACACTGACAAAGTCAAATCAAGGACATCACACAAGTATGAACAAGTATTCAAACTACCTCCTCAGTGAGCACAGCCTTTAAAAAGTACTACTTTCATGGAGTTTGAGCTGTAGCCAGGTTAACTTTGGAGCCACAAATGAGTTGTAACTTTAGTTAGCTGCACAGTACTGAACACAATTCAGAACGGGTCGGCCAAGACTCGCTTTTCAGACTTGTTTCAGGAGAAACAGCACGACACCTTCCTCCAAGAAGCAACTGGAGACAAGCACAAATGGTGGGAGCAACTGTATCTGGCAAACTCAAGTCACAGGTTTGTATAAACCAGCAACTCATGTTGAAAATAAGCAAAACATGGCTGAATCCAAACAGGTGGAGGTCATGCTGTGCAGATGGCACAGGAGCTGAAAAGTACATGTGAACTAAAACCCCAGCAAAGCTAAATATAACTCTGAGACAGCCATGCATTCAGAAATCACTTTATAAACATCGTTTAGATTAACACTTTTCACTTCATTGTAAGTATATATAAAAAGAAAACTGAATCACTGAAAGTAACAGAAATGCAAAACTCTCTATATTTTGGTACACTTATCTCAATACATCTCCAAACTTTTGGAATATCTGAGAACTCCGTTCATTAGCAGTGCTGTCACTACAAGAGTTTTCTGAGAAAAGGCTATTTTCATACATTCTAAAAGGAGCAGAAAGATTGATGCTTTGAGGTCAACCTCTAGAAAACTAAACAAAACATCCCAGATTTCAAAGCTTTCAATTTGCTGCTATGAAAACAGAAAGCAGCATCCAAAAGTGACAGGTACTGTAATATTTACAAGCCTTTGCCAGAGCAAGAGTTCCTTAGTTGGATGAATTTAGGGAATAAGATTTAGTTTACAGATACTTGGGAACAACTTTGGCTTGGCAGCTCTCCCATCCACATGCTTAAGGCTCACAAATAACTTTGCCTTCAGAGTGCAGATGCAGAGGAACGTATGGTTCCATCTTGCTTCGCTCTGTTTCTCTCTCTTGCAAACAGGAATGGGAGACAGGGAGGATTCAGTGTTCCTGCTGACTACATGACACTTGCATGGGGAGATGAAGGAAGGGGCAAACAGTAATTTCTTTGACTATGTACTTAGAAAAGACCACCTGGATCAACAAAAAGTAGCAAAGAAGACTCTTAGCATCTCAAAGTGCTCCCGCTGAGTTTGCACAGCAGTGGCATTTTCTCTACCAAGAAGGCAATTCTAGCCCACTGAAACCTCTAAAACAGACCATTAATTCACAGCCAGACCTGAGGACAAACAAATCCTCACTCAACACAAGATTTCAGTAGAGCCTACAGCTAGAAAACTACTGCTCTGAGTTTAATTGCACACACTGAAATTCTAAAGATAGCTGTAGGTTAAAAAAAAAGTCCTCCAGCTGCCAGCAATCATCCCCTCCTCCTTCCCAGGGTGGCAAACACATGCTAAAGCTTTCTCTCATCATCACCAAGCTCCCTCTATCAGAGTGACAGCCATCTCTGCACACCTTCTCTGCACGGAGGTCCAGGACAGACCTCACTCAACGGCTGAGAGTCAATTCAATACTGATTTACATCAGCTTGGAACTACACCATGCGACCCACATAGTGCAAATGACCCTCAGTGGTACACTGAACCTTCCCTCCCCTCCTGCTGGGTAAGCTGCTTTAGTGTGAACTTACTGAGCTGTGGTCAGGTGCTGGACCCTTGGCACTGTCACTGCTTCTTTGCAAACCAGCAGTGACAAGACACCATGGGAAACCATTGCCAAAAAGAACAGTAAATATACACAAACAAGTAAACATAACAGCCTAGAGATGAGAAGGGCATCGTGATTCTGGCTCCACTGCTGACCCTTTGTAGCCATGCTACAGCCTAACCCTTCAGTCTAAAACCAAGCAATATTCTCATTTGCACCTGAGAGCCCAGTGTGGACAAAGCACTTTAATAAAAGCAGTCTGAGAACTACCACAGCATGAGGCCACAGCCATATCACCCCTCCTGTGCAGCTGCACTGGCCATACACTGCCAGCAGAAGTGACTCTGTCAGGACACAGACCTGATACAACCCAGAACCTGTGCACAGAGCTGATGCTGTTGCTTTTCCACCATCAGTACTCAGCTCTGTGCTGTGCACCGAGATGCTGCTGAGTGGAAGAGTCTTCTTCTAAAACATCAACCTTTGGAGAAGACTCCACCTAATCTTCCACCCTTGGCTATGCACAAGTGACCTTAAATCCCAAAAGATTATTACATATGCAATTTCTAATCTTTTCACATTGGACCTGAAACTAAAACTCAGGCACTTCCTCCCTCCCTTTGGATGTATACACTGTATCACACAATAAGGAGATGACCACAATTATCAATCTTGTCTTCCTTCATGCAGCCTGTGCTAGACCAACGATATCAGCAGGAAAAATCTGTCCATAAGTCTATAGATTGCTGTGAATTAAGATTCTGTACATTGCTATAGTGCACACTTAGAGAACGGTATTTCTTTATTTTCTAAGCACCTGGTAGTTTCTGAGAGTCCTATCTTTAAATATTGCCACGACTTCAGGTGAACCTTGTCAGGTCCAGAACTGCCAACTTAACAGTAGCAAGGAAAGATTCTTCAGATCAGGGTGTTCAGCTTTCACTTCAGACAAGTACCAAAAGTATCTGTAGCACTTTTGTTGTTAAAAACAGCATATTATAATTAAATTTAAAAGTTAAAATTCTGTCACTCTCTTCCTCCCCCATCTTTGTCCTCATTTTTATTGCATGCCTTAGCACAAACTTTGTGGTATGTTTTCCATATTTTCCTTTAGATATTCTCCCTTTTCTTCAAGATTATTTGATCTCAGAGGGAGTTCTCTCTCTCTCCCTCTCTCTCTCTCCCCTCTTTCTTACTTTCTGTATTTTTTCTCCCTCCCATCCCCATCTCTCATCTAGGCTGTTCATTTTTTAAACTGTTATTTCTGTTCCTCCAGTGCTACCTACACTTTATCCCTCCATGACCTCTGAATGGAGCTCATGGCTGGAGGGACCACGTTCATTGCAAGCGCAGGGGGAGCATTTGCAGTGGGACGCCTGAGGACAGCAAGAAGGCTGGCACTGACAGGTCACAGGTGACAGGCAGCAATCACAGCATCAGGGCAGGCAGCTCTGGCACACCCTGCTGTGGGGTGAGCTTTGTCAGAGTGTTGTTCCGTTCCCATGGAGCAACAACACTATTCCGAGGGCCTGACTGATGACGGCCAGGTTACAGGATGACTAACTCAGCTAACCAACAACAGAGAGGTGAAAGAGCACTCAAACCAGGGTGTCGGTGCCAAGAGGGGATTATTCCAGATGAAGTTCAACAATAGTGACAGGAGCAATGGGATGTGAAGATGAGGAAGATGCAGATTAAAAACTGGCTGGGGAAAAGCGTTTTCTGGCAGTGAGAATTGATGGAATTCTCTGTGCTCAGGACTTGCTTTAGTAAGAGATGCTGAGTAATGCTTCTCTACTCAGGGCACCCTGGTGGCCTGCAGACAGCCTGCCAAACAGTCACAGGATACCCAAACCCCCAGAAGAAGGCACAAGAGGACAAACACTCAACACACACTCCCATTCAGAAGCCAGGTGAAACAGATAGAGGAAAAATAAGAGTAATACATGGCTGTTCCCATTTGAATCAAATCTTAACAATAAATGGAAACCACTGCGACAGGGCTGTACAAGACAGTCCCAGGATGGTTTTGATGAAGTTAAATAGTCCTTGTACTATAAAAGTTTGAGAAGCACCAACACAGTGGGCAACTGTGGATGACTGTGGGGAAAAAATAAACCATAAGAGAAGAAGAACCTATTTGGATTTCTTTGGTCCTTATGATTTTGGACAGGTATGAAAACAAATAATAGAGTGCAGATCCAATGCTCTGCATTCACAGATCAACAAACTGGACCTCCTTGTCTTCATAAAAAGAGTTTAAAGAGAATTTATGGTCATCTGTGAGAATAGCTCAAAACCTGTGTATAGAAAAGAAATACAAACAATGAGAAGGCCACTGCCTATTAAACTTCAGATTTACTGTCTAAACATGTTTCCCTACCTCGTAATTCACCTTCTTTCACCACCTAGCCTAGGGATTAGGAAGCGCAGCAGACAGGCTGAAGAAAGAGTATTTATTCTCAGCACCACCAACCTCTTGCCACAAGACCACAATGCAGTCAACAAACACAGTCTAACTCTGAACTTCTGTTTATGAGGTGGGGAGAAGGCTTCACCTCCCCTTGGCCAGGCAGGGCTTTTTGGATCTAGTTTAAGGAGTTCCAGGAAAAAGACTTCTTGATGCTACTGGGGTCATTACAGTAGCTGAACGAACTATCTGTTTGAAGCTTCAGTCTGAGCATCATCAACCAAAATCCTGAGAGTGTTACTGGAAAAACATAAACCAGAAGGTGTTCAGCGAAGAATATCATATCTTTTGCCCAGGCTCAATACTCATCATTAGCAGTACCTTCTTTGTTTACACACAGAAGGTGAAAGATGCACCAAATGAGAGGCATGCTGAGGACAAGGGAAAGGTAAAAGAAGCTGGTACAGTGAATTTGTGAAACAGGTGGAAGGAAGATACAGTTTGTCAAAGGAGCACAAGAGGAGACCTGGAGTCCCCCAGGTATGCAACAGACTTTGCATACCTAGATCCCCTAATTCTGCTTAGCCATTCCAAATGGAGCGCAGTTTGTGCCTGAGTTGCTCTCTGTGCCTGGAAAGGTTGTCAGTATTATTCCTGAAAAGACTGGGTACGTGACCTCCACACCACACAGTGCGTTATGCAGAAAAATGACAAAGCTGCTTTGAAAAGTGCTGGTCTCTGATGTAAACACCCTTATGAAAAGCACGAAATCATCCATGTCAAAATCAGGACTGGCTCAGGCCATTCATCATCCAACACTCATGGAGCAAATGTTAAGCCTTAAACTATCAGAATGATTTACAGCAGATGGTAACAAACTCTAAACTTCCTACTTTGTTGCAAAAAGCCACTCTTTAATAGAATAGTTTGCACTATGATTTGAAAACATTTAAGACTCTTTAAAAATAAATACATTTTCAGTAAACTGTCCTTCACTGTAGCTTCCATCAGCTTGTGGCACTCTGCTCCTGTGGGAAGAGATAAGATACACAGCCAGGGCAATGTCTTTTTCTCCTAATACAAAAACAGGAAGAAATCTGAACTTCCAGCTCACCCCTGCCTACTGAGTTCATTTTTAACCAAAAAAACCAACCACACAGAGAAGTTAGCAAGGTTTTTTTAAGGATGCAGCTAAATCTTATCTCAAAGGTATCGTAAACCACTACATGACAGAGTGTTTTGCCCTTTGAATCCCTTTAATGATTGTACACTTATAGCTTTGGACTGTAACTTCTGCTAAGGTCAGAAGTTGCTATATGAAGAAGTCAGTCAAGCCAAGCCAACCTCAACTTCATAGCAGCCCAGTCCCTGTGAACTGGAAGAACCCCTTCTTCACTCCTCCCTCTAGTAGATAATTTTTCAGTTGAAGCTTCATAAACCTAAAAACTTTATTCATAAACCCACAACTTTAACAGGTTTATTTCAGCACTTCTGAGCTGTATCAAAAATACTCTCAAGTTGTTTTCCTTTCCCATCAGAAATGCATGTGCATGAGGAATACTGGCAGAACAGATTTAGTTCAAACATATGTTGATCTATACTCATCACTGAAAAATCAACGCATATATGAATATCCATGTGTTTGCATCTTACTCTTTAAGTCTCTGAGGGGAACATTCCAGTTCTCAGGACAAAGCAGCTGTATCTGGAGAGCATTTGGCAACACATTACAAAGACACAAGAGGGCAGAGCAGACTCAGCTTTGAGGGCACAATTTCAAGCTTACCCTAGCTTGACATCCGAGGAGCTGCACACCGAGTATCTGTGTTAAATGGAACATCTGCCAAGCAACAGTCTTGATTTTTAAAAAAGTAGTTATTTGAAGCATCTGGGCAGCAAGTGAGGAAATCTCACAACTAAATATAAATACGAAACTATTCAAAAAAATTCACAATAACTTGTCATTTCCATGCAATTTAGGAGTGCTAATTATAGGTTTTGAACATGATGAAATCAGCTTAGACTGAAGAGAAAGTATTAACAGTAAAGAAGAAATAAAGGCAAAGGTCATAGTAAAGCCAACCTGATGGATTTTTTTTCTCCCAGAGGAACTCTTCTCAGAGACAACAATTTCACAAAGCTATGGTCTGTATTAGATTCTCCTTTACTTTATAGCTCTTGACTATCATCTTATGCCCACTTTCCTTAGTGAGCAGAATCTTTCTGATTCCCAAGAAAGGAATTGCCATCATCCTTTGGGTGCTCAGGCTGAAAGAGACAGGTTTTGCAGACGAGCATTCTGCTCACCTCAGGTGATGGAGCCTCACAGGCACCCGACAGTAGAGGAGCACAGCTACAGACAAGCCTTCAGTTAAAAGATCTGTGGTGAAACACAGTCATTGGCACAGCCTGACAAAGTGAGCTCACGACCATGAACAGTTCAAGTGGTGAAAAATTATCTCATTCAGGAGACAAAGTAAAGGCTGGGAGATGGTGTTCATCATCAAATAGCCTCATTTTTCAGCAGGTAAAAGTGGCTACCCACCACCTCACAAATGCAAGGGACAGGAAGCTTTGCAGTTGAATTTCAAAAACCAAGCACACCTCACCACAGAAAAAGGAGGCAAATGAACTAGCTGTCCAGGAAAAGGAAATAAACCTTCTGGTGCTTCTCAGGCTCTTTGTAGATAAGAATGTTAGGCAAAACTTTCTTACAAGTAATGAAGAAGGGTGGAGAAAACCTGCTAGAATAGCTTTTGTTGAAACAGTAACATTTATTCCTTAGAGCACTGAAGCTCTACCAAAACCTGAGGACTCATTTTACAGGCAGGAGTGTTTCCAACGTTACAGAAAGAATGAAAGCAATTTTCCTCATCAAGGAAAAAAATGAAAGAGATTATTTGGCAAATGCAAAGAAGTCTTTTCTGCATTTTTACCTCAATAATGCTCTGCTCAGAACACTAGCATTGAAAGTATCGGTATCTGCAAAACCCCAAAGGCATTTCAAGAAGACAGACTATGCAAAATATACTCTGCATGTCTGCTCTATATTAAAATGCAAATGTCAGATTCAGTGTGAATACCTGAACCCCCATTAAAACCAACTCAATTGTCTCTAAACAGTAATTTTTATCTGCTGTTTCGTATGTTTACCTATCTATGTATGTTGAATACAGGAATTATACTTAGCAGTGCTGTTTTCAAGTGACAAATGTCCCCAATTTTAGTATTCTTACCAAGATAGGCAACCCTATTATGTAGAATGACAAAGGAGTCTCAGAACCAAGCGCCAATGTCCAAATACGACCCTTTCCCATGAAATACAGAAGGTATATAACGGCCCAGATGCAAGATTTTTTATTCTTCCTCTCCCAAATACTGAGCTAAGACATTACTTAGGTTAGTACAAAACAATTTCCAAGCTGAATTTCTACTTGCAAACTACACAGCTCCAGGACAGGAGCTGGTGGGATGTTGGTTTGCACCCCCCTGGCCTAGATGGTGGACAGGAACAGATAGTGGAGTGCACTTACCTGTACACACCTTGTACACACCTGATTCACATGAGAAATTGATGGCAGAGAGAACACCACTTTGCTCCATATAATGAGATGCTCATGATTCCCAGGAATCTAAGGTAAGCTGTGGAGACCCAATGCTGAATTCCTTACTGAATTTATTTGTATGTAACTCTACTCACTTAAACCAGTTAGTTCCTCTCAGCTGAAGAATCAGTCTTTCTTTATATTATACAGAGTATGTTGTCTGATGAAATAGAAAATGCATGGACAGCAGGGGTCATGGTGGCAGACATGACGTAGGCAGCTTTTTCTTGTCTGTGATGGAGTTCATTTGAAGATATTAGAGTACTCAGATGAGTAGAGTCCACTGAAGCTCTTTATATCTCTAATCTAAGAGGGTTGATGGCCCTTAACCAGATCAGTTTAATGAGCTTTTGGAAGATAAATCCTGGTAGATACTATACAATGCATTTCCCAGGCTTTCAGCAAATACCACTTCCAATCTACATATGCTGTGTCAGAGACAAAGCAGTAGCCCACAAGGAGTGCCAAATACTGACAAAACTCCCTCCAAGGTAGAGAGGTATCCCAGGGACACACTGGAAGGGGCTCTGACAATATCATACAATGTTTATTTCAAGCCCCCATAGTACAGCAAGACTCCTGCAGCACCTGTGCCCCAGCTCAAGCCAGAGAGGAACACGGCCTTTGGCTCCTGTTCCAAACCATATCAGCAATGACAGGAAATGTGAATAAATACCTGCTTTTATCACTTTACCAGCCCACATGAATGTGAACACAAAGTGCAAGAGTTTACATATCGATCTGGAAAACACAGCAAGATCTTGGGATACCACTGAATAACGGGAGAGGCACATTGCTGCCACTGCACAGCTGAGCAGGGCTGACAGCCAGTCCTGTGGCCGGGTGCCTCCTGCCACCTGTGTTGGGAGCCCAAGTCTGTGCTCCGTGGCCAAACAGATTTGCCAGAGATTTGGTGACCACTGATTTCATTTGCATTCCTTTATGTAAAGCAGCCACTCAGAACACAACTACACAACTGCAATGCGCTTCTTCCTGTGCCATGGGTGAAATGTAAGAACGTGGCATTTCAATAACAACAGTGGAAAGAACTGTTTGCAGACACCTAAGCAGAGACTTAACTATAAACTCAACAACAGAAGCAAATTATCATGGTCCCAAGTTTGTATGTAACATGGGAAACAAGAAGCTAATGTCCTGCCCTAACACTGGCCTTGCATAGGTTCACAAATTTCTCTAATCCGTGTGGGACTTTTACCTTCTACACAACTCACCATTCAGAGCTTTCACTTTGTGCCATGGAAGGAACAAACTCAAATGAACAGGTTTTTTTATTCAGGAACATTTTGTATTTTCAACTGAAGATCCTATAGACAATCCTGCAGCACTTTGGAAAAATGTAACTGAAACACTGGTTCTGGCCTTAAAGGATTCTGCTCTGCACTTCTTTGCAATGCTTTAACTGGAGTAGGGCACACCAGCCAAGGCTGCTGCCTACTACAGAGACTGGTACAATTTGATTTTTCCCAAGTAAGGTGGATTGGGCCTACTCCAAATCAATGAGAAAAAATAACTCCTGAGACAAACAAGCTACAAATATTTTAAACATCAGAAAGAAAAAGACCTATCTACATGGGAAAGCTTTGTTAGTGCATATTTTTCTGTTCTAATTATGTTAGTATAACTATAGCAAAGGAATGCACACACACCATGTTGTTTACATTGGATTAGTTTCTGTTGCTAAAAAGTTTTCAGACAGCCCTGTAAATATTAAGCTATTAGAAAGTGTCCAAAGGAGGGCAGTGAGCATGGTGAAGGGCCTTGAGGGGAATCCGTATGAGGAGTGGCTGAGGTCACTCGGTCTGCTCAGCCTGGAGAAGACTGAGGGGAGACCCCACTGCAGTTACAGCTTCCTGTGAGGGGAAGAGGAGGGGCAGACGCTGATCTCNCAGGACTCACAGAATGGACTGAAGTTGTGTCAGGGGAGGTTTAGGATGGGTATTAGAAAAAGGTTCTTCACCCAGTATGGCTGAGCACTGGAACGGGCTCCCCAGGGAACTGGTCACAGCATCAAGCCTGACAGAATTCAAGAAGTGTTTGGACAATGCTCTCAAGCACATAGTGTGATTCTTGGGGATGGTGCTGTGCCATCAAGTTGGACTCAATGATCCTTATGGGTCCCTTCCAACTCAGCATATTCTGTGATCTCTTTTCAAAAACAACTACAAAGCACTCTGGGTAGATAACTCACACCAGATCCCAACACTCATAAAAACACTTGGTGATACCTGTGAGAAACTATTGGGAGGCAAGGACCAGCAGACCTTACCTACTACCCTGAAACCATGTTGGTGTAGGAAGCTGACACTATTTCCATGCTGCTGACAGGCTGCCAGGAGAAAATCCTGCATTGCATGATTCTCTCTGGCATCATGGAGAAGAGGTAGTGGCCGCTGAATTGGAAGGAGCACATGCCCAAGCTTTGTATTTCTGTGGATGTCATCTGCTAAGATGCCAGACTTCCAGCAGAATCCAGGACAAAGTGGTTTCTATTTCTATTTTCGCTGGCACTGTAAGATTAGGTCTTTGGCTGTATCTTTGGTGCAATCAATGCCTGTGTCCCTGGTTTGACACTGGGCATGTCAAGCAGCTAGCAGCAGCCAGAAGCCACTTATTCCATGAAAACTTCAGTGCTTCAAAGCAGCAAGTGCAGCACTTGATCTCCTTCAATAACACCTGGGCAGGAGGGAGATGGCAATAAAAAGGCAGAGGTAGGAAAGACAGCTCCACAGAATGGAGTCCTTGACTGATGTGCCAGCACACACGGCAGCACAAGAAGCCCCCTGAGTCCGGCTGTGAGCTCCCAAAAGCCGCGTGCCAGTTAATAATCGTGACAGAAAGGGGAATTCATCTCACATGGCTCCAGCTAACTTGTTTCTGCAAGCTGTCTGTGTACCAGCAAAGCCAATGGAAACAGGCACATCTGGACAGTGATTCTACCTTATACATTCAGCAGTTTAAAACTAGTCACTTCTGGACAAATCTATCTCTACCCACTGTTTGCAAACTCCTAGTACTGCACACACATGTAAATTTTAGCTAGAGAGTGTGAAGTGCAATAAACTGCCCTTTGCTGCCAGACATTTACCTTCTCAAGAACTGTTGCTGCAAAGTAATTTTCCTGTTTTTCAGAAATGTGCATTCCTGTCTTGCAGGGAACAATGCTGACCTGTATAGTCTGAATACACAAAGAAATACCTATAATACCTATAATTTCCTGGCTTACTACACTGACTCCTGATTCATGAACTTGCTACCATCTCCTGTCAAATATGACAGCAAGGGAGGAAGAGATGTCCACATGCAGAAATACCCAGCAAGAAAGTCCACAAAAGACAGATAACTTGTGGCTCATTTCACAGAATTACAGAATGGCTTGGGCTGGAAGAAGTCTTAAAAATGATCTTGTTCCAATCCCCCTGCCATGGGCAGGGACACCTTTCACAGGACCAGGTTGCTCAAACCATTTAACCTGGCCTTGAACACTTCTAGAGATGGGGCATTCCATAACTTCTCTGGGCAACCTGTTCCAGTGCTTCACCACCCTCACAGTGAAGAATTTCTTCCTAATATCTAACCTAAACTTACTTACTTTCAGTTTGAAGCCATTCCCCCTTGTCCCATCACTACTTTCCCTAGTAAAAAGTTTCCTTAGTTTACATGTGGCAACACTGGCCAGGACAAATCCCGAATCATATTCTCTACTTTGGCAAACATTAGCTCCCAAATAAACTTTCTAGTGTAATTTTACTTGTTTAAAATGGAGCACAAATATTGCCATGGACCACCTGACTGTAGGTGTGTTTCTGGTTTTGTCTTGGGCTCCTCAGCACAGGCTTGCTGCTGCGTCCTGAATCTTAAGCTTGCAACAACTTATGAGCCCTGCATTACACCTCCTGCTTTCTCCTAACTAGTATGGAGTTCTCCTCATGCAGCAAGGGGAATCTTTTTTCTGTTTATCTCTTTGTACTTCATTGGGCTGGAGGAGTTGTACCTGCCTCTGCAAGTAGCTCCCATGTGCTGACATAAGGACCAGTTGTACTCAGGTATACTTTTTTCCCCCATTGGTTTATCCATTTAAGACTTGATATAACAGCTATCTCAAATTAGTCAGGATTTAAGGTGCATGGGAGGTGCTTTCCCTAAAAGTTGAAGCATTCTAAAATTTTCTGTGCTTTCTACATATAATGACCATGTCCTCACTTCTCTCTTCTTTATCTCCTCACTTTGATGAATACAGCAAAACATTTGCTGTCTAGGCCCTCTAATCCTGGAGCATCCTTTAGTTAGAGGACAGCCTACAAGTCTTCTAGCACATTGCTGGTTTTCCATTTGCCCACCACCTCCTCTTCTAACTCAACCCTGACACCATCCCTGACGTTCCCATTTGCACCTACACACTGCCATCTTGTCACAGCCTTTCTCAAGGATAAACTCCTTTTGTGACATTTCTAAAACCATGTCCTTCCTCAAGTCTCCTTTGCCAAAACTCAAGCTTATACAGTTTTTTTCCTTTCCCCTGGTGGCTGGATCCTTTTTACATCTCTCCTTGTTAACCGATCTAACAAACGAAAGTTGTAAAGAAATGTGTTACATTTATTAGTTTCCTCAGAGAAGTATATATGAAAAAGCCAAGTAATACCTCAAGAAGAAGAATCCTCAAATATCATGGATGGATTGAAGAAAACTGAGGCATAGCACAGCCACAGACTGGATCATTTAGAAAACAGGAACTGAGTGAGCGCAGGCAGCTGTGTAGGAACCTCTTCAAAATTCTGGTCAACTGTCCCCAATTCCCTAGATGTGCTGCACCTACATCAAGAAATACAGGGGATGCAGACTCCTGGAAGGTCGGACTGTATCATCTCCACCCCTTAGCTGTCCAACACAAAGGGGGCTGTGAGCCCTATAAGTTGGTAAAACAAGGGTTTTCCCTTTCACCAACAGCCAGTGACAGGACACATGACAGTGACTCAGAGATAGAAGATGCCTTGAGCCACACAGACACATCCATGTAAAAAACAATACCATAATTTGTGGCTTAGAGTATCTGAGATCAGTGAAAAGTTCCCTATGTGTTCAGTGTCAATTCCCAGTATTCAACAGATCCTTACCCAAAGGAAAAGGAACGTTCCGTGTCTTCAGAAAATGCACTTCTTTGAGAAGTAAATAGTTGCAAAAATTTGATTTGTACCTGCTGACTGTCTTCCAACGCACTTTTTGGTGGTTGTCAATGCAGCAAAGATATGTAAAAATCCCATGCTCTACAATATGATATGTCCTGCACAAAAGAATTTAACAGTAACTAACAGGGTAAGTAAAATCACAGGCTAAACTCTATTCTTAACCATGTTGTAATCAAAGAAGTTTTAAAGACTACCCAGTCAGAAGAATGCCAGATTCATACCATACCAGTTGTAGGATCTGGACTCTGCTCTGTAGGTGGATTAGGAAGTTATGGAAAGAGCTAAATTCTTGGCTAATTTTCAAGAAGAGAAACATTGCTAAACTCAACAAGTTAGACAGTTCTCAGCATGACCCATCATGGTTTGTATAAAAAGCCTCTGATTTAGTAGAAATGCTATTTCCTTTTTGTCTGATCTATTTAATGACCTTTTTCCAGGCTTTGGGAACCTATGTACTCATTTTATTTTTGACAGACTGAAAATGCTGTAACAAAGTCAGGGCAACAGAAGGCATTGAGAGATAGAGCACTTTCAAAATAAGGAACATACCTGTAGATCTGGGAAAGCTAAATAATTCAAAGGCAATTAGTAGATTTCTGAGACATGCAGTCATGTCTTTCAGTCAAAGCTTTACTATCTGCTTCTTACTAGATGAAAATAATTAGCTTGTATTTGCAAAGATTAAAAAAAAAAACCCACAGTACATACTAACAGTAGACTTTTCAACTAGCTAAAATGCAGATGAAAGAATGCTCATAAAAAATCCAGGCTACTATCATTGATGCACATTTTTTTTATATAAGCCTGTTCAAATACACAAGGTTCCATATGGATCAAAGATTCTTCCTTCATTCCTGGGCTATCCAATAGCAGTTTCATTTTACTGCCAGGGAAGCTGAAGCAGGCCCTCAGTGAACTGATGAAAGCAATAGTCGGTTTTGGTGGTAGGCTCGCTCAGGACATACCTGCAATTGTCTCATGCTGTCATACAGCACTCCTTGTTTGGAGATCTTTCCCTTTTCACAAAGGCAGCACTCATCACCAATCCATTTTACAGCAGTGAAAGCAAGAGACAAAACCCTAGAAGGTCTCATCAAGAGACAGCTTGTGGACACAGGGTTGGAAAACCTCATCTTCTGTGCCTGACTCCATCTGAACCAAGAACATAACCAGTTCTGGGTCTGCTCTGAATCACCAGTCACTTGCAATGCAACAGCTGAACAATATTTGTTGAGGCATTTAAATATAGAGAAAGGAAACAAAGATGCAAAAACACTGAAGTAAAGAAGTGCAGTGGAAAAGTTTATAAAAGCGATGAACATCACAGAGTATAAGCATTTTAGTTTATTCCAAGAATGTAGAATGTGATCCCAAATAACATTAGGATTTGCAAAGATACATAACACAGACACATAGCTGAAGCTTTAGATGAGATTTCCTCATGTGTCTGGAAGCTCATATCCCTGTCCATTTGCTGGGTTTCAACTTTGTGCTCTTTCATTGCTGTGATGATTAGTGATTGCTTATTTTGGTCCTTGTGCCCATGGATGATTTTATGTAAGTGTAAGCTGTGCCACCAGCACTGTGCAGGTGTCCAAATGTGCTCATTTCTGTAGGGCCTCTCAAACACAAGGATCTGCATGTCAGTGCTCAAAGAACTTCAGAAACAAGCAGGACACAGGCTGTACAAACACATCAGTTCTCTGAGGTGAAGAGGCTGTTCTTCCTGACTTGAACTCACATTTGGAGAACATGAAATTATGCAAACAGAGGACTCCTGAGACGACGAATGTGCCCTGACAAGAACATTTCAGCTTTCCTTCCTCTTCCCCGAGGCCAGCACTGGCGCCATTTGTTAGAAAAAGCCTGAGTACTATGCATTAGGCAGCGAAGCAGTGCACATACATCTTTTCTGGATAATTTATTCACATTACCAGAGAAAAGGGCAACAGAAGACATTAGACCACTGCAGACATGGTGCTGTAAAATTCAACACTTGTGTTAAAATGCAGGAATGATGTACCTTTGGTCTCTTAGGGAACAGCCTTCAAAACCTGACCTCAGCAGCTTCTCTCTGAGATGAATGTGGAGGAGGATGCTGTTATTTCTCAGTGCTGCTGAGTTCAGCTCAGCAAGAAGGGGAAAGCATTCAGGAAAGAATGCTCTGTTTCGCCAAACAAGGACATGTTAGCACCCTACTGGGACACCAACCCAGGCAGTACCAGCATTTGTTTTGTTCCAGTAAGTCTGACTATTAGTCACATCTATGTACTGTCTGCAGCAGCCAAATGCTGTAGTGAGACACAGGAGACTTGTACAGGCAATTCCAGAAACACATTCATCCTGTGCCAAAATACAATATACTGTCAGTTAAAGAAGAGGATTCTCACTCCAAGAGCAGGGGTGACATTTTGTCTCCAAAAATGTACCAGGAGTCAGAGGCGGCATAGGACCTGAAAACAGTCAGGAATGTACCATAGTTCAGTCTTACAACATGCTTGTCCTTGAAAACCCCTAGTTTTAGCAGAACAAGAGGAGGAAATGCCCTGTGGACTCCTTGAAACATCTCCACAGGAAGAGGCGTTGCAAGTATCAATTATACTGTGTAACTGAAAAAGCGGGGAAAACCACAAGCGTGTTCAGAACTAGAAAATCATAGCAGGTGTCAATATTTTCCAGTCTTCAGGCATGTAACATCAACATTTCAAGCTTCTCCATCAAGTGTTTTATTACAGTCTCCTTAGGTTTCTTAGGAATTGTCTGCACAGCATACAGCGGAGTACAAAAGCTAGAAACCATTGGGAGATGTGGTGCTTTACTAAAAGGGGAAGCAGAGAATACACCAAGTTTCTTGTGAAAAAAAGATGATCATGCCTTGCATAATGCTGCAAAGGGACAGCTGTGACCCTGACAGTGGTTAGGCCATCGCAGCTTTTGAAAGCGCCAGGGAGCCACATCCAATATGACAGGAGAGCAGCAAAGAGCAAGAGGCAGTAAGCCTACCTCGCTCATGCAAAAATCTGTCATTACCGCTCTTTGATTTTGCAGACCACTTTCATACAAATACACAGAAGAGGGACATATTCTGTCTACTCTGTTCACCTGAAAGCAACAGGTCAGGCTTCCAGGCAAGAACAAGCAGGTGTGAACAGAGAGGAGAAGTCTAACAACTCATACCCTGATGAACTCACCTCTTGCTGCTCCTTCAGAACCAGAGGTCAAGGACATGACTTTGGTTCACAGCACTTAGTACTGTCATTATGGACCTTAGGGGCTGCACTAACTAAATGCACCCTTGTGGAACCAAACTCCTTCATGTCCCTCTGACAGCCCTGTTCGGGGCACAAGCACACAGGCTTTACTCTCCAGCAGACTCATGGAAGGTGTCATTCCAACACTGACCAATGAGGAAACCACAAAGCCAGAAATGCCCCTTCTTTCCCAACAAGTCCTCATCATTCACCTGCATTTTTCCAGGGGGAGGCTGGTGAAGAAGGCAAGCACCCTCCCACAGTTCAGGGCCCAATAGAATGCTTGTGAGATTCACACCTACTTCAGTCACAATGGAGCCATGACAGTACGGCCATTGGCATGTGTATGTGCCACTGGAACAACCAGTGGGAAACCAATGCAACCTTGCTGGAGAGGCTGGAAGCTTAATCCTCCTGTGGCATCAGGACCAAATCCTACTCTAAAGGAAAGCAGAGGCAGGCCTTCTTCCTAGGTGGATTCAACCTCACGGCAGTGGAAGGCAAACATAGTGAGAACCCAAGGAGGATAGCACTGCCACAGCCTCTGCTGGCTGGAACAAAGCAGAAGACATGTCTGAGCCAGGCATGCTCAGGGCACAGAGCTGATATCTCAGCACCTTTTGAAACTTTCACTCTTCTACACTATGTACTTTATTCAGGTCATATGCTTCACCATGAGACTGAGCTAGATGCTTATTTGAATTTGCTTTCAAATCTGCAGGATGACCCCTGCCCTGTATACCACAAAACAGTAATTATGTTCTTTTTGGCAATAGTTATTGGTCTGTGATTGAAATAAATACCCTGTCTTCAATGCCTGTTTCTTAAGTCTGCTTGAGTAAGAGAATATTCTATAAACATATCCCTGCCAACGAACTAATACATTCATGGTTTTTTTTCCCTAATACTGATATACTTTCATAGCTTTTCTCTTATAAATATTTTGCAAGCTTATCTCCGACAAGAAGAAATTAATTTTCTGTATGGAAGGCAAATAGCAGGACAGATGTTCATGTAGCACAGTGAAAAATGAAGCATTTCAAACACATAGTTGCCAACTGGGAAATTATTGGTTCTTCATTAGCAAGAATTTGAGTTAGGTATGAATGAAGTTACCAATCTTTCCTCTCTCCTTTCTGTTTATCCTACTAAGCAGGAAATCCCAGAGACCACATTTAATAATGTATCTTTCTAAGTGACTTTAGATTTCTAAAGGATTTTCATTTATTACAGTTCATGATCACTTCCACACGTTCCTCTACTCATTTTACTTCAGCTTCTCTCAAAAAATACCCAAGGATTTTAATTTCACTTAATTTTTAACCTTCGCATCCCATTTTAAAAGCACTTATATTCTGCAGCATGAGCCTAATCATTATGTTCTCCTTTACACAGAGCTGCCAAAATCCAGGGTTAAACTGCAGTCAGACAAAGTTCAGACCACTTTTTCAGAAGAACACAGCCCAGGACTGGCTCAAAAGTTGCTCCTCACCACAAGGTAGGATCCCTGCAGGCAGCATCCCACCCCATCCAGCAGGTACAACCTGCAGGCACCAGTACCAACTTTTTAAAAGTAATTTCACATATATTTCATTCCAGCTACTCATCAGAGAAGCCTGGAAAAATGTCAGCTGTCTTTTTATCTGAACACCCATCTGACCACAATATGACCAACAGAGGGAACAGGACTTAAACACACTCTACTAAACAAACCAGCTTTAGGTTTCCTAGTCTTTTTAAGAGACCAAAAAGATTCATCCAACCAGGATCAGGAAGGTGTTTTGGTTCCCCAGGATGAGACTAATCCTTTGAATTACCAGGTTTGTGGACTCCTGTGGTGTTTCCAAAAAATGGAAACTCAGATGTATATTTGTAGTGATGGGGTGCATGTTCACATTCTCCCATGAAAACTGTTTCTAGCATTCACTTTGTTTCTCTGTATTTTAGTTTTCCTTTAGGTTCTCCTCCTCCCTTTTTGTTTTGGTCTTCGCCAAGGAGATCTTCAGTATCCTTTACTGAAGGGGACTTTTTTCCAGTATCAGGAAATAATGGCACAAATTAGCAAAGAGAAAGGCTAGTGGAAGGTGTCCAGGAAAGAGTATAAAACCACAAAAGTTTACAAAGACGTTGTCCCTGTCATAGCCCCTTGCAGCAATCCTTTAGGAACTTCTTCAGGAAAGTAAAGGGTTTATTTGCTCTCAACAGGTTTTTCTGACATGAATCTAGTTGCTTTTTTGAACACACACAAATCAGCATTCACAGCACTCTGTGGCATCAAATTTCCTTGTTTAGCTATGCAGTGTAGGATAGTGAAAATCTTGGGTTTTTTTTTCAAGCTTACCACCTACTACTTTCATATTTACCAGAAGAAACAACACATAGCTGTTCCCATTCATCATCAGCATGCTGCTCCCGATTCACACAGGCCTCCATTGTGCTCCCTCCCCTCTCAGCTGCTTTAAGAAGTTTTGAACTCTGCATTTCAGTTTGATCAAATCCTTTGCCAGTGAAGCTGCTGAACTGGGGATGGAAAAGAAAGAGTCTGGCCACTATAATGAAGCATTTCAGTAACACAGTGCAAGTTTCTGTCAAAAAATCTTAGACTTTTGCCTACAAAGACTTGTGCTGAGTCTATAGTAGAGATTCTATACAGCACAAGCAATCAAACAATTTTGTGTTCAATGAGGAAGACCTGGAGAAAAAACAAAAAGCATACTTCTGCAAGCTTGCTTTCGGACTTTAGGCTATTTAGGTTGTGTTTCCATGTGCCAGGTTATTATGCAGTCTTTGTGAGGTTAGAACAGCCACTTTCTGAAATAAAACAAGGTACTTGGTCGGAAGAGGTCAGTGAAATCCAAGAGAATACTATGCCTGTAGATGCAGGTCAGATTTTGAATACAGTCTCCTACACAAAGTCCCTACCCTCTCATATTAATGTGCCCTAAAACAAAAAATCTAGTTATTAAGTACTAGAAATTGATCTAAAAAGAATATTAAATAATTTAAAAATAGCTCTTAATTTAGATTGTCTTAGATCAGAAAAGAATGCATTTCAGCAGAGTTATAATGAGGCTGGTAAGATGCACTTATGCAGTTACAGAGCATTAAAAACATACCACATTCCTTTTGTGTGACTTAGAAAACTAATCAGAGTCCATCATCAGAGATATTATATAATATCTATGCAGTTAAGTCAGGTTGTAAATCCTCCAACTCTGGTGTTCAGAAGGAAGGAGAAGAGTCTTGCTCCAAAAAAACCACTGCAGGCCCAGCTCAGAATTTGGTAGAGCTGGTGAGACTGTGACTTTCATCCACAATTGCATCTAGATACGAATTTGCAAAGACTAGCATGCAGGTAGGTAGGGCACAATATTCAAGTGAGATGCCTGCAGGCAATCAGCTTGCTTAACACCATTCCCACCCAAATACACCACATATACCCTTGCCCAACCAAACACCACTTACTTAATTTAAAATTTAAAGTGCCATATTATGCATGTTCTGTTCATTCTCAGATTGAGAATATAGACAATAACATATAGCTGGAAATAAGCTTTAACTTCAGGTTAACTTTAAATCAAGAATCAGATTTTGTAGCTGGATTAGGTTGAGGTTTTTGTATTTGCTTTGTAGCAGTAGGTGTGTCTGGCGTGGGGCTCAGCTCCAAGCGTTAAGATGCTCAGATGCTGGTTTTGAATCCAGAAAATTCCATACAACATTTACTCTCTCCCCTCCCAGTAGGATGTGTTACCTGATTACACAGGCATCCCTAGTGCCCTGCCACATGAAAGGAATCAGATCTGAGTAGCACCCTTCCATAGCCCCTCTTCTTCCTTTTACCCTGAAAAGGAGCCGTAAATTCAGAGGCTGCTAGGATTCTGAGGCAGCACATACTTGGCTATGAGGGCTACCCCATTACTGGGAAAAGATACAGTCTGGAAGAAAAGTACGTTTCTCCTGCAAGCTGCAATGCCCGTGGCTTGATGGAAGTGTGGCACAGAAATAACCTGTTCCCTGCAAAGCAACACGCAGCACACTCTGCACAGCGAGCAGAGGCAGCTACTGCTGCTTTAGGCTTTGCTGGCTCCAGTCGAGCACAGTACTTCAGGGCACGGTGAGACTGAAAATCAAAGCAAACAGATGTCTCTAATCTCAGTAACAGCACTTG
This sequence comes from Callaeas wilsoni, assembly GCA_013398955.1. Taxonomy (NCBI): domain Eukaryota; kingdom Metazoa; phylum Chordata; class Aves; order Passeriformes; family Callaeidae; genus Callaeas; species Callaeas wilsoni. The sequence continues at coordinate 101,990 of VWPU01012099.1, read as the reverse complement.
AACTAGTAATTTCATCAGTTTCTCAGGAGAGTCATTCACAGGATCATGGTGAGAATTTGGTTGATGGGCATTTTCCCATTAAGAAAAACCCTTCAGTAAGGACATCATCATTATGTACTGTAAAGGTCAGTACTGGCAAAAGACACTTCAGGAAGCCCTGTGACAAATGGCAGACTTGTCCCAATATTAATCTTATCCAGCCATCAGCTAGAGATGTCTCAAATAGTAAATGTAATAGAAAAAATAACAAATAAATCCTATTTTAGGAACAGCAGTTCTCTGGTTAACTCAGTCTACCAAAGTTTAGCTGCAGCCCTTCAAAGACGCATCTATTAAATTAATTAAAACACAAATATAGAGTCTGGTTTATTTGAGCTACATTTGGTGTCATACTGCCAGCCCATGGACTTTTACTCCCCTACATCAAACTCTGACTTCAGCATATGTAATAGTTCATTTTGAGCAAACAAGCCTTCCTACAGGATAAGGATCACTACATTAAATTATCATTATTTTAATTACTATGATATCTCAACTCTGGATATGCTGCCCAGCCCTAAAGACATGTTCTGTTTCAAACAAAAAAAGACATGTTTTGTTTCAAAGCAGTGTCAGTCTTCTGGACTGTGTTTAAAAGCCATGACATTTATTTAACCCTTATGACAATCAGTATAAAGCAGAAAGTTAAATTGCACGACTGAAATGGTAAACACCAAGTTCCCAGCAGTGTTAATCTTTCTCTGATCCCTTCTTCCAAGAGGCTGCTTCTTGCAATCTAATTAAACTTGAAAGCCCACAACTACTTCTAGAGATTAGCTGGTGAAGCAGAAAGGCGGAGAGTGAGTTAGGATGGACAGCAAGTGTAAGAAAAGTGTTTCATTGTACAAATTTCTTCACACTCGATCCCTGTGGCTCTTCTTATTAAATATGTTTTATGTTACTTGAATGACTACCTATACTGAATTTCCATAACCTTTCTTCAGTCAACAAAAGCTCAGCACTGACACTGGCCTTAATTTAAGACTAAAAAAACAGAAGATGGAGGAAAATAGGTAGCCAGGGGTGGCACCAGATCTCTTGAACAATTTATGTCATATAAAACACTTGAGATTTTTACTTCACTTGAGGCAAATTGAATAGTGAAGGGCTCCAGAGAGAAAAGAATGGGACACTGCAATTTTTGAGATGTTGACAGATGAGGAGAGAGAAAAAACCTTCTACTTCAGGTTCTGGCTACTTTTGGAGACATTGGGATCTGAAGCCTAAATATTACCTCTTTTCATTGTTCTTACTTGTCAGAAGTACTCTGCAACAGTGAGAAAAACATCCAAGTCTGAATTACTAAAAATCAAAAGCCTGGGCATTAGACCAGGCATAATACAGTGCTACAGAGTAAGTGCAGATCTACTGCTGGTATGGCAGGACACATGCATGCTGTGTGTTTATTCCGATAACAGTCTTGCCCCAGACAACCTGAACACAGAAATCTGCCGTTAGGTTGGGAGGTACTTCAACTCAGGTACACTCCAGCTACTTCCTGTAAAGACATAGATTAAAACGAACCCCCAAAATTTTATTAAACACTCTTAGCCCATCAAGGCTTGTGCTATAATGCTCATAATGCTTTTAAACTGGCAAATACTGAGCAGGTCAGAAATCGTCCCCCGTGGGGGCCCTGGCACCACTAAGAGTTAATAAAATGGGAAGGCAAAAATGAGAACACATTTCCAGATGCTTAGAAGACAAACAGTACCTGTCAAGCTCCACACCCAGATTTAGCATGTGGATAAGGCAACTGCATACTGGAACATTTTGTTGGGTGTTTTTCCTAAGAATAAGCACTCTCCAGTGGAATTCTTGCTCTGGTCTTGCACATGTGTAAAACATAGAATTAAGTGGCCTTAAGTTCTCTTGCAAATAACCGTGTTTGATGCTTGCAACCCACTGAACTAGAGCAGATGTTCTCTAATCATGTTTTTCTTCTCACTAGGTGAGAAGAGCTGCTTCCAGCACTGATGTCACCTGGAACTGAAGATAAACAATCACGAACTGCTTCATCTGCTCTTGGTACCTTCTTTTAGCATGTTATTTGATATGGACAGAGAAAACAGATTTCTTTTTTAAAATCTTTTTCACTGTTTATTCTCCTAAGAGTCTAACTGCTTCCTGTCATGCCCTGGCAGGAAAATTCTCATGTTTCAATATCTGTTCTCTCTCTACTTTGTAATAACTTGCATTAAGTTATAGCTAAAACTTTGTAGAATAAGTTTTAAATAGCTCCACAAAAACCCCCAAACTCCCTAAATATTAATTACTGACTTCTTTTGCAATATCCTTTTCAAAAACAGTGTGAGCAATTTATTCTCATGGTTATTAATGCAACCCCACCATACTGTTTCAATTTCCTTTTCTTCTCAATCTACCTTCTCTCACTCATGTTCCCTGTTTGCTTTTTAAGGGAAACAGATGAATATCCTCCTGAAAAAGATCCCCACTCAATCTTACATTCACAGATCATGTAGCCAGAATGAAAAAAGGGACGCAGAGAAACAAGAGAACAACAAAAGGTCAGAAAACTGAAATTCTTTCGCAACATCAGTCTACATCAAAAGGCAGTGAACTCACAGATCTGACCCACAAATGCTAGTTAGAATCAAAGCAGCTGGATGAGAACTGCTGGAGGTAAACCAGGATGACCTGAGTAATTCCATTCATCTTCCACTTGCAGAACAACAAATTACCCCTACTGCATCCAGAACAGGGGTAACTCACAGCAGAGCTAAGCACAGTTCTCACTTCATGTAGAGAAATGAGATCTGGGACCCACCAAAAAAATGACATCCTTTTAAAGTGAACACTACAGTCCATCTGTTGCTTGAAATCTCTCCATGTTCCTTCCTATTCCAGGGCTCTAGCATAACAAAGGCTCTGCAGAGGTCCTGGGAAGCATGGAGGCTGGCCTTTCCATGGACAGAAGGAGCTGGGCATCAAAAACCATCCACTCTTCAAGGGAGACAGGCTCCTCCCCCAGAGCTGCCTGAGCATTCTGCCTTGCTGTTCTGTGCACTGTAATTTTCTTCACTCTCAACGTTTATTTTGAGGTCTGAATTAGGTTCTACAGAGTTTGGCTGTTCCTAATAGGTCTAACAAACTGCAATTTTCCTTCTTTGCAGAAACAAATTTCACAGCAGTTCCTGGTACAATGATTTTACAATCTTATTTTTCAGCTTGAAGCTGGATGTGTGGGAATAAACTAGAAGGCATGGTGATGGATTGGGCTGAGGGACTGGTAGGCTGGGCACTGATGACATCCATCACTTGACAGAAGAACCTAAGGCAAAACTGAGATTCATGCGAGTAGGGATTGCTCATTTCTGAGAATTAAGTCAAAACATTTTCTTTCTAATTAAATCAATCCTGAGATTCCAGTAAGAATTTCTGACATATGCTTGCTACTTACACTCTTTCAGAGCTCAACTGCACCACTCACTCCCATCTCAGATTTCACTTCAGTTTGCTTAGTACAAGCTTGCCCTTTCACCAGTGTTTTGATCTCTCCTTTTCTATACTAATACCTGCAAGTTATATGTGATATCCTAGGAGCTGCTTTTCATAACTGCCACCTGTCCAAATAACCCCCCTTCAGCACCAATCCTTTTTCATGGAATCACAGAATGGTTTAGGTTGGAGGGGACCATAAAGATCATCTAGTTCCAATCCCCCTTTTGTGGGCAGAGATGCCTTCCACTACACCAGGTTGCTCAGAGCCCCATCCAACCTGGTCTTGAACACTTCCAAGGATAGGGAGTCCACAACCTCTCTGGACAGCCTGTTCCAGTGTCTCACCACCCTCACAGTGAAAAGTTTCTTCCTATTATCTAATCTAAACCTGCCCTCCCTCAGCTTAAAGTCATTCCCTCTTACCCTATCACCATATGCCCTTGCGAAAAGTCCATCCCTAGCCTTTTTGGAAGCCCCCTTTACGTACTGAAAGGCTCCTATAAGGTCTTTCTTTTTTTTTCAAGGTCAAATCCACTTGGACATTTCTTGCCAGCCTGAAGAATGCTGCCTTGTATACCATCAGCTCATCTATGCTTTTTCCCCTCCTATTTATAAAATACACTTTCTTCCAATAACTATCAACAACCAGGACTTTCTTACTACTCAGTGTTTTAGTTTTATAGTCTCAAGCATTTCTACAAAATGGCTGTGAAATTCAGCATTCCACCCTATGCTTCTACTCATATAACAATGTTAAGTTAAATATGATAAAATAATATTTAACTTAGACCTTTTCAAGATGTGCAACTGTAAAGGTGCAGTACCAGCCTTTCACATTTCACAGCTGACTGAAGAATTAAGGAGGATTCTCCTTAGCACTCTTCAGCTTTGTCTAGATATTTGAAAAATGACAAACTAGGCTATGAAATGATTGAAATGATGCTATAAAAGCAGGATCTAAATAGGTCTAGGAACTCTCATTCTAATCCGTGTTTTTCTACTCAATTTTGGTTTGCTCTGAGCAAATCCCTTATGAACTGCATGTCGAGACATTTCTATAATGATCGAGTGAACAAGTATTATTTATGGCAAGATTTATGTAACTACCTACATGTGGGAAGCTCGGTACAGTGTATTTTTAGCATCACATACTGAAGGCTTCAAAATAATGACAAAACCTGAATGTTTAAAGAAACCAGGTCATAGCTCAGAATTTAGCTTCCACTAAATGCGGTTTCAAAGGGTTTCCTCTGTATACAGTTACAATTAAAACCTATGTGGACACCATGAAAGCCTTACCATCTTCCCCTAACACTGTAGGATCATTTTTATTACAGTGGCATTGCAAGGCCACTATTTTGAGCACTGTGCAAAACACACAATAATAGGTGGTGTCCCCTTCAGAGAAGTTTCAAGCCAAATAGGACTGATGAAGGACAAGAGTGTGAAATGAAGAAACAAGGATGTGGAGAGATTAATACCTACTCAGGCACCATCACTAAGTCTTGAAACAGGATCAAGCCGTCCAAGTCCCACCACAGTGCAGTTCTTTAACAAGATTTAACAACTTCAATGTCTCTCTGTACTTTCTGGCTGACACAATACCCTTGCTTTAATGAAGATAATGATAGTGCTGTTCCTAGATTAATACTACGGGCCCTACAGCCACTAAAACCACACATCAACACTTTAGTCTTCAAGAGTTGCAGTGTATGGTGTATATAGCAAAAAAAAAATGACACAACCAGAGCACAAAACAGAAAATGTGTTGAAAAAATCAGTTGTTTTTCTCAAATCAAAAAAGAAGAGGAAGCCTCCTTACACTTAGGTTTCCAAGAAAAAAAAACTTCCCTGTAAGCCTGAGCAAACATTCAGTTCATGTAGGTCTACCTTTACAAAAGGAAAAATTAATTTTCCTATAAAGGCTAACCAAGTATGGAAAGTTATTAAAAGAAATTCTTCTGGACAAAGTAATATAAAACACAAAGACTGAATGAGAGCACAAAAGGGAAATGGATCAAAACCATCTGCATGTCATGATACACATTACATTCAATATGAAATGCATTTGTTTTACTCTTCAGTTTCAGACAGGCTTTGACTTTCATTGCAACTAAACAAACACTAATGAACCAATGCAATTCGCTAACTTAAAAGGTTCATAATGCACCTAAAATTTGGTATATTTTTATTTAGGGGATACATTTTGTTCAAGGATTCCTTTCTATTTGTAAATCAGAAGGGAGAAAAAGCCACTCTGACTGTAGGATTAGATAGAGAACTATGACACTTTTGTTCCCTTAAGATAAATTCTTGTGGTAAATCTGATCTATAAGTAGGGAAGATAAGACAAGCACTGCCAGCTACAGAGAAGTTTGTGCACATCTAGATGTGATTCTCATGCAGTAGGTGTCTATCATGCTTTGAACCCAGCTCTGCCTCAATACGAGCTGGTTTTCTTTGTGCACCTGTTCAGGCTGCAACAAATTGTAAAACAGCCAGCACAGACAGAAATTTGTGTTGTTACAAGATGTTACTTCTTTTTGTGGGTAAACCGGTAAACCTGGACTTGAAATTAGAAGGGATTCTCAGCTGTTTAAGTATCCAGGCTCCTGAGCCACCTGCCAGCTGAAAGACAGGGACAGGGAGAAGAATAAAGCCTCTTTAATCCAAGGGGAAATGGTCATCAACCTGCTGCACCACTTACAACACACACAGGTCTATGAGACTGGATGGAATCCACCAGAGGGCACAGCGGGAGCTGGTGGAAGAGCTCACCAAACCACTTTCAATCATTTATCAGCAGTTCTGGCTCACCAGGGAGGTCCCAGACAAATGGAGGCTGGCAAATGGGCTGCCCATCTACAGGAAGGGCCAGAGGGAAGATCCAGGGAACTACAGGTCTGTCAGCCTGACCTGGTTGCTGGGGAAAATCACAGAGCTGGTAATTTTGGAAAGGTGCACTCTTTGCTGGATAAGAAACTGGCTGGACAGCCAGACCCAGAGGCTGGTGGTGAACGGTGCTGCATCCAGTTGGCATCTAGTCACTAGTGGTGTCCCTCAGGGATCAGCACTGGACGAAGTCCTATCCAATACTTTTACTGATGATCTGGACACATAGGTTGAGTATATTCTCAGTAAATTCACAGCCAATACCAAGTTGGGTGGGAGTGTTGATCTCCTGAAGGGTAGGAAGGCTCTGCAGGGCGATCTGGACAGGCTGGATCCATGGGCTGAGACCAACTGTATGAGGTCAACAAAGCCAAGTGCCAGGTCCTGCACTAGGGTCACTCACAACAACCTCACACAGCACAACAGGCTGGGGACAGAGTGGCTGGAAAGCTGCCTGGTGGAAAAGGACCTGGGGGTGCCATTTGACAGCAGCTGAACGTGAGCCAGCTGTGCCCAGGTAGCCAAGAAGGCCAATGGCATCCTGGCAATAGTGCAGCCAGCAGGACCAGGGCAGTGGTTGTCCCCCTGCACTCAGCACTGGTGAGGCCACAACTTGAATCCTGTATTCACTTCTGGGCTCCTCATGACAAGAAAGACATTGAGGGGCTGGAGCATGTCCAGAGAAGGGCAACAGAGCTGGAGAAGGGTCTGGAGCACAAGTCTTATGAGGAGTGGCTGAGGGGGCTGGGGGTGTTTAGCCTGGAGAAAAGGAGGCTCAGGGGGAATCTTCTCGCTCTCTACAACCACCTGAAAGGAGGCCGTAGCCAAGTGGGAGTTGGTCTCTTATCCCAAGTAACAACTCAGAGGTCAAGGGGCATTCAAGAGACCTCAAACTACTCCAGGGGAGATTTGTATTGAATATTAGGAAAAAATTCATCAATGAAAGGCTTGCCAAACATTGGAACAGCCTGAGAAGTGGTGGAGTCACTAACTCTTGAGTCATTTAACAGATGTGGCACTTAGCGTCATGGTTTAGTGGTGGGCCTGGTAGTGCTGGGTTAATGGACTTGATTGTAAGGGTCCTTTCCATGTTTCTAACAAGGTAGGGAGAAGGAGAAAACCTGGCTAATCTTTTTGCTGGCTCACCCTGGGTTTCTGGAATGGGCTGGATGATAAAGTGCTTAAAACAGGCAGGCCACGACTCGATAATCCTGGCTATGTTGTTTATGTCGTTGATAAGCCTGGATACTGAACTAACACAGCACCATTTCCTTGCAGGAAGAACAAAAAAAAGGCAGGTTTGGTGTCCACAACCAATCTGTCTGTCTCACTAACTCTTTTTTCTCTTCTGGGGGAGAAAGACAGCTTCACAGGCACAAATGTACCACCTGTTGAAGCTTTCTCAGCTATTCCTTTTTTTTCCCCCCTCACCTCTGCCATACCTCAGGTGGTTACTACTGCTGCATCCAGTGCATGAATCCAATCCCTTTCAGACAAACCTTCACAAACCAACTGTGTAAGGTCCTCCACCCATACCTGCCTCCAGACACCAACATATGTCTGTGTTTGGCACAGGTCCCACCACAGTTTCAGCTATGTGGTTACATAATTTTAAAAGCTTTTCTAACCAGTTAAATGATGGCAGTTATACATGCTATACATCTTCAGCCTGTTTCTCTAAGAATTTACCCTAATTCACAACAGTGACTTTGAAAATAATCACTCTAAAGGAGTAAGGCAAGAGGGAAGATGCAAAACATGGCATGATCTTGGACAGGCGTGCACTTGCAAAGAGCTGCATCCATGGAGCAGTTATTGCCAAAGGTGCAATTACCATGTGGAATGGGAACCCTGCCCCAACACCTGCCTGGATGTAGTTATACAGACTATAAAGCTGCTTTCTTCTGGTACTGCTCATCCCTCCTCCCACGCAGGAAGTTGAGTAAGACCACTCACATCAGAGCTGTCATTCACTGGAAGGAATGAAAAGCAATATACCTAATGAAGACAAGACCACAGAATCTCCTAGATGGGACTCTCCTGTAAATCCAGACCCCCACTGGTATGAGCAGCTTGTGTTTTACTTTTATATACAACTAGTTTACAGCTATACTAGTCCTTAAGGTTAAGTTCAAAACAATTGGACGGGACAAACCACCTGCAAATGGCTGCACTTTTATGAAGGTATGAAGTAAGATGCTTTTCAGAGAAACATAAAGCAAAGCTCGTTTACTTTCACTTCAAAAAAGTATCCAAGAGATACCTTCTTCCTGGGACTTGTGGGCCAGTGAGCTATAGAATAAGAGTGGGAGAGAGGCAGGGGAGGAAAAGAGCTATTTTGTTCTCGTCTTCTCCAAATTCTGAAATCTCAAAGATGTTAAGTCTCTCTACTGCCCCTTTTAGGCTCATTATAAATGCTCATTTCTTCAGTGAAAATAAAATGGATGTTTTCAGATCTCTTCTAACACTATTTTCTTTCAAAATACTGAAAACCAAAAGCAATTACAATCAGCTCTAGCATCTAGAACATTCACTTCCCCCCGGTACAGGACCTTGAGGGGAAGCATCACACTTAGAGAACTGCCTGTGTTTTGTTAGTAGCTCATAAAACAGAAGGCACACAAACATTGTGGGGCAGTGTTGGGAGACGCAAAACTCAGAGTGACTGCAAAACCTGGCAAATGTAGAGCTCTACACTCCCCATAGCACTTCTGGTATCTAGGTGAACACATTTTAAGATTCAGCAGTTTAACTAACTGGCAGCCTAACAGCTGATTAGAAATTAATGCTAACCTCAACAAAATGCCTGCATAAATTTTACCCCGAAAAACCATACCAAACTCTGGGTTGCAAAGGCAGCAAATATCAACCAAAACCCCCTAATCTGCAATCTGGTGCACCTGCATGGCAACCTAGGATAGAACTATGAAATGCCTAAGAATTTATGGCAGAATTCATTTTCCTGCAGCAAAATAGGAACGTGCAATTGAACTTCCTTGGTGGGAATATCCCTCCCAAATTGCATTTGCCTCCTTGTCAAAAATAGCAAGTTTTAAAAAATTATTGTCTTAAAAAGGAACTAAAAAACTGTCCCCAAGAGCAACAATGAAATCAGCAAATTACACAGTACAAGAAATCATTTGGTGTGATACACTTCTCTCCTTTTAGAAAACCAACACTAATTGACCAATACTGAGGTAACTGCAGTTTATCTCCTAGAAAATGCTTGTGAGGCTTCCCAAAACAGCAATTAGACTCTGTCCCATTGTGCTTCTCTGTCTAATATCTTATGCAAATTATACAATTTATAGCTTTAAATTTAATGTGTGGTTGCTGAAGAACGCCCAAGGCAAGAGGAGCCTGATGATTCAGGAATGCATTGCTCAACTACCTCACCCTTGTGAAGCAAGTGACAAACTCATTCCACAGATTTCTCCACCGAGGAGGAAATACTTGCTCTTGCTGCACCACATCCATATGAACAGGTGCAGACAGCCCACTGCTCCTCTCTTGGCATCCCTAAAAAGCAGAATGAAGCCAACTTCGGTCCGGAAGTCAAACAGCCAGAGTAACAGGACTATGTCCAGGTGAAACATGCTGGTTTTTGTATGGGAGCACAGCCTATCATATCCAGCTCTGGCTGCACTGACCCATGAAAACTTTGCCTCAGTGGAAGCCCAAGACTTCTCAGACTGCTTTACTCTTATGCCAGCACAGGTAAACATACGTGCTACGAGTCTTCCCCTGTGCCATCCACGCACAGGACAGATGTCTATTAACATTCAGCATGGCCTCATTAAGATCCCTGGCTCAAACTGTCAGTAGTTGATGTTTTTCATTTTGGAGGACAATCAACATCAAGAAGTACTGGTGTGGGAAGGCTATTGGGTTACCTACCCCAGTCCCATTGCATTCTGAGAAGATGAAATGCGTCTAACACCTACACTGGCAGATGTTCATCAATCCAGTCTGTTCCCAAAGCCTCCAGTACAGGAGACACATAACTACCCCATTAGTTTGCCCCAGCACTACAACAGCCTTGCAAGCAAAAATCTTACCCATACTTACCCCCTCTACCAGTGTTTAAACAGCACATTCACAGGCTTCCCAAGTGCTGACTAATCCTCAAAAGGTTCCTCTGAGGGAGCAGGGAAGTTTGGCTGGCATTTTAGAGATCAAGAGGGTAAGCAGGGCTGTTGTCAAAGCCCTGAATCTCAACAATTAAGCAGGTATTAGAATATTAGGAAGAAATTCTTCACTGTGAGGGTGGTGAGGCACTGGAACAGGTTGCCCAGAGAAGTGGTGGATGCCCTATCCTTGGAAAAGTTCAGAGTCAGGTTGGCCAGGGCTCTGAGTAACCTGCTCCAGTGGAAGGTGCCCCTACAGGCACCCCATATTCTTGCCCAACCCATAGCAGGCGGGTTGGAACTACATGATCTTTAAGGTCCCTTCCAACCCAAATCATTCTATGATTCTGTGATTACAGATCCTTTAAATCTCAGAGGCTATGCCTTGCCCACAAAGGTGCATGTAGATTAATTGTATTACATGCAAACCAGAATTTAGCACAGGATGGGGCTCATATTCAGTGTCCCTGCTGCCTACCTGGATGGGTGTCTTGTCAACACACCAGTGCCTGAGTAAGGTGATGTGATAGAACAAACTCTCAGTTTTAAGTGAAGAAATTGCTTCAGTGAAGCTGAGCTGTCCCACACAACCAAGATCTCAGTGGAGCCTCAAGCAGTAAAAAAATACAGATCAGGAAAGATAAAGCTCTTCCTGAACGTTAACATCTTCCATCGCCTTCATAGTACGTTTAGCGTCACTTGTCAAAAAAAGGACCTCATTCAGAATATTCATTTGTCAGCAGATGGGTGGTGGGTACATGTCTGCAAGACAGACGCTTTGCATCTCTGCAGGAAAGATTTCACTGCTGGCTGCTCGCTGGCACTCAATCAGAGACAGAGCAAACACCCACATGGCATCCTCAAGCTGATTAAGGACCTGGGATATGAACACTCCCTCGTGTAGGAAATCTGATGCCACATCTAAAGTTAACACTCTCAGTAACAGCTGAGTGCTCCTTTCCCTCCTTGCCCCAGCAGACACCACAGAAGCTGGCAGCTGCACTGCAGCAAGGAAAAAGCTGCAGTTATTCTGATCGTGGAGTAGGCTTGTTAGGGCGGGCAGGTGGGTGAGACTGTGAAACATTATCTGTTCAATCATTTTCATAATTACATAGAAGATAAATTTTGCAACTGGTCAGTCTTCCTCATGATTTTGCCAGGCAGCAAGAGAGGAAATGAAACAAAATGTTTTAAAAGTTGAAAAGACCCAGTGTGTTAAGTAACGCCCTGTCCCAGACAATGCACCAGTGTGATCTGGAGGGTAACCTCCTTGATCCTCTAGTAGAACAAAACCTGATAGAAAAACTTCTTCAAGGGTGTTCAGTACTGTTCCCTCCCTGTCATGTATTACAAGGGCCTGTCCCACAATGCCTCAGTTCTGTCCCCTCATGAACAGACTCCTTTGTCTCACTCTACAGGGTCTTAATACAGCAGAAGAGAGACCTGTCAAAGAAAAAAGTCCTGATCACATCATCCAGCCATATTTCTGAAAGAATAACTGTTTTAACACATTTGGCTCTATGTGAGTTCCCATTTAACGTGCTGAGTGCTCATAATGATTTATATTAAATACCAAGACTTTATTCACAGGACAGTAAAAACACTAAAGCATTACTACTCGCATGAGGTTTAAAAGTCATGGAGTAGAGAAAGTGCTTTAAATCCACTCTGCACTTTCAGGCATTCTTGCTTCCCCGGAGATGAGAAATGAACACTGGAATTATCAAACCAAATGAGAACAATTCAGCTGATACTGTGTCATCTCCATCTTTTCAACTTGGCAGTGGGTTTCAAATCAAAGAAAAGGGAATATATATTGTCCCCCAACATATCCCAACCTATGGAGTTCAGAGTTCATAATGTAGTTTCTTTTTAACATCCACCAGTCAGTACTACATACCACCATCCACAATGGTTTGTAAACTTCTCAAACCTAGTTGTGAATGTGTCCTACCTCCTTCAGTTCAGCTATCATCTTAGTTGGTATTTTATGGCAACTGCACAGCTATTCAATAGAACTCTGACATGGTAGAAAAAAGAGGAACATTTCTCCCTTTATTCATGTTTTGTTAGCTCAGGTTTTGTTCCACCTTTGCTAGCCTGAGGTTGATTTTACTCTTCATTTGTGGCTGTCTCTTAGCATTGACCATGTCCCTTTTTTCCAGGATTCCTTTCACTTCTAATGCATATTTTTAAATTCAGGAAAGCAGAACTGAAAACAGTCTTTGGGAAAAAGAAAGTCCTTTATTTACACAACTGTATGCTCAGTGTCTTCAATGCTATTTTTGGCCACCATAAGTTTTTTGTTTGATTCTGTTGGCATGCTCTCTTTTGACTACTGAGGCTGAGAGGGCAGAAGTTTCCAGTGAGCTACGCAGTGTGACACTGAGGTCTTTCCTGAGTACTGAGTCAATGCAGAAGTTAATGATGCACGTCCATATTATTTTTTTATAGGTCCAAGAGAGAGATCAATTACAATAAAGTGGATCTATCTTTATGCTGACTCTTCACTGTCTTTTGGTAAACCTATCTGATATTGCCGTTGCCCTTTGTCTAAAAACTAAACAATTTGGACTTATCTAAAAAATGTGGTATCCTGTGTTCATCCACCTTTTCCAGCGTTAATAATAAAAGTCCTGAAATGCCACTAGTATGGGATGCTTGATTAGCCACATTGAAAGGAGTTTATCTTCTCAATGTCTTTGGTCTCTGTCAAGCACTTTCTGACGCTTCAGTTTACTTAAGATCTGCCCTCTGAGGAGTGACTTTTTTTTTTAAAGTTATTTCAATGTGCTGACTTGTGTTCAGCTATCCAATTTCTAGCTGACAGCTTCCAAGAGCTCTAATCAGTCAGAAGGCCTGAAGGCAACTAGAGCAACATGGACAGTGCCATTTGAGTGATACACAATTTCTATTATTCAGACTATTTTAACCCAATTTAACAAGCAGTGGTTCACTCTCAGTGTACAGAACTAAACAGATTGTATATTTCCCTACAAATGGAAGGAGTTCTGAAATATGCTCCACGTACACCTTGCCTCCCAACACGATATGAAGGGATGCAACACATGGCTGTGACAGTACCACTTTTTCTTTTCAGCATAGCATGTTTTTGTTTTCATGGAGCAAAGCTGTATCCTGCTGAATCAATTTTGTTTCCTTTACACAAATGCAGTGACCTGAACCACAATTACTGACACTCCAAAGGTGCCAACTGTCTACATACACTAGCAATACCAGCCCATGCATGCATTGGGATCTCTATTTCCACCCTATATGAAGCATTTACACATCAGAAAAACAAAATATCAGCATTTTCTGAGCACTACTGTAAAAAGGGTACCCCAAACAGAGAGAAAAGCAAGATGTTAGTGGTGTAGTGTATCAAATCACAATGACAAGTAAATGACCTTGTCTAGGAAGACTATCAAGCAACTGACCATAGAGGTTTGGTTCCACTCAGTCATAAACTATATAAGAAATTCATAAAATTTCAAGCCCCTCTCATCATCCTTTACACTTTCAGCCTCATCTAATCTTCTTTCTGAAAGCCATTTGGAAAATTCATGAGACAGACCCAATTACTGACATCAAAGAACATAAATGCACTCAAGCTTTCATGATTTTCTGTAGTGATACAGCAGGAACAGTTGCACAAAGCCAGTATATAAGTGAAATGGGAGCCAACAGTGATTCTAGACAGGATGGTAGCGGCCCTAGTGGTAAAGGAAAGCATCCTCTTTGTGGATCTCCCAGGCAGTGCTACCATTAGCTGATTCCATGCAAACCTGTTAAAGCCTTAAGGTCCTGCTGGACTCTACATGAGGAGAGATTAGAATTCAACCAGGCGTACCACATGTTGGCTAGATACTTATCTGAGAAAATGTAAGGGATGCTACTTTTCTTGTCCACACCACAATAAACTGCTTCTTCAGCAGCAAAAGTGACATAAACACATTACACCAGAACCGGAGTAATATTCTATCAGCCAAACCCTGGTTTCCAACTCAGATGAAAGGTCCTATTTTTCAAGACTTATTTCTTGACCTTTGATCTTGTGACAATATGAATAGAAACACTGTGAAAAGCCACTTACTGCAAAAAGTATACCCAGTTAAGCTTTACATCGATACTTGAGCAATTTATCTTTCAATGCTCCTTCATTACTTTTTCTAGTACCCAGATACTTGGGAAATTTGGATGTCAGCCAAGGAAATTTCTGCTCAAGAGGATCAGAATAACTTGAAACACAACCATGCTGGAATTTAAAACATCTAGTTTATTCAGTGAAGACTTCATCATGACAAGAAGAATCCCTGTTCCTCTTTTCCTAATTCTAGAGAGACAATAATCTTCACGAATTAATCCATGTTTGGTTCATAAAACCCAGACTGGGGATGTCTTAGGAATGCCATATGACTATGGAGTGCAGTCATGCCTTATATCTTTACCCAATAAAATGCAGATTCAGTCATTCTTCAGATCCACCCAAGCCCCTAACACAAAATTCAGAGAAGCTCTCACTTAAATAAGTATAAATGTTTCAACTTTTTCAGCTTTATCAAGTAAAAAATTGCTTTGAAATCATGCATGTAGATGTAAAACAAAAGTTTCCAACACTGGTATGCAATAAATGGATAAAAGATCCAGCTTTGTTTCTTTTCAGATTCAGATAAGCAAAAGAGAGTGAAAGTGGAGTGCAGATCTCCCATATCTGGTCAAAAACGCACATGAGAGTTAAAGATTAAAACTATATGCACCCAAAAATAACATCTGAACTTTACAGGCAGGCTTATTTTGAAAGCTCAGTGGCCATTAAGACTACTAGGATCCAAGATGAAGATCGTTTGTTGGTTCAGAGTTCTGACTGGCACACTGTTGAGACAAAACAAAAATGTTTTCTGTATTATTCTCTAGGCTTTGTGTCTGTTGGCCTGCAGAGTCACTTGAACAGCCCCAAGCTGATGGATCTCAGAAGGCCAGGGGCAGCAGGCTGGCCGACT
Organism: Callaeas wilsoni; assembly: GCA_013398955.1. Taxonomy (NCBI): domain Eukaryota; kingdom Metazoa; phylum Chordata; class Aves; order Passeriformes; family Callaeidae; genus Callaeas; species Callaeas wilsoni. The sequence continues at coordinate 86,467 of VWPU01012099.1, read as the reverse complement.
GCCACTCCTGGCTGGGAGAACAGGGACTGTGCCCATCATATCCACAGATGCCCCCAGCTCCCTCCTACCTACACTGGGAGAGAGATCACAGCTCAAAATAATGAAAATCTGAAGGGGAAGAAGAGAGGTGGGAAGGGAATGGAGAGCCTGTTCATATCTTCTGATTATGAAATGGCTAACTTTCAACAGTCTTACCTTGGAAAATCCTTCTGTAAACTGCCTTAACAATAGCAAGACATGGTACAAGACAGAAGATTCCAGGTTCCTTTTGGGGCTTCCCACTTTCTTTTCCTGCCACCTCTCTCAGGACAGGATTAGTCCTTTGGAAGCCGCTGTCTACTATAAATTTCAAAGCCACGGCTTGTTATCATAACACCAACATGCTGATGTCCCTTTGTTATCCTCCTAGATGAATGAATGAGCTTCTATGAGAAAGACGTCAGGTGACACTTCCCTGGGGCAAACGTCGCAGTGTGTTTCCAGTTTCACAGAGCAGGACTGAGACTTACCAAGTGATGGCAGCTGGGTATAGAGGACTGCCACGTGCTACACTGCTGTGAGCTGATGCACTTTGGACAAACTGCTTACAGTCACAGAGAATATGAATTCCATTCCAACTCCTTCCTTCCACACAGGTGTACGAGTTTTCAGATAGAAATTAAAATCCACTGAGTGAACATACACCACACATTCTGAGTAAGGTAGTAGGACACCTGTCTGCAAGTGTTCTTGGTGGAAAGAGAGCATACAATCAACACGGGAGACTTCTGCATCCAAAAACTGGTGTGGTTATTTACAATAGCTGACATCAGCCCTCTAACTAAAGATACTTTACTGATATGTCCCTACACAAAGAAATGAGCTCCAGGTGGGTGATTAAGAGGCTTTAAATTGAAGCCAGATTTTTCTTTTCACTTTAATAGGAGCTTCAAATAAAAGTAAGAGGTGTCTGAAGTTGACCTGTGCGACTATTCTTCTCTCCCCTCTGACCAAAACTGCTCTGAAAAGTAGGCCACAGGGAGAAGAGGCTACAGTTTCAAAAGGTGAATGCCTAAAGCTATGTATATACAGCTATTTTCATGCACTTTTAACTGGGTGCCCTGATTTTGAGAAGTTCTAAGTATGCACTGCTCCAGCAATGTACACGCTCCATAATGTCCAAAAAACCCACTCCTGACTATCTGCTTTGGTGTTGAATTGTAGATGCAGTTTTCTCCTCAACAACAGGTCCACACTTTCTGTTAAAACAACACCTACACAGCTTGCTTGGCACAGAGACTTGCTGTATCAGAGTACGTGTGTGTATACCTGGAGAAGAGTTCCTGCTCCAAACAATGTGGCATCTTGACAGGCACATGAGTGTCAGGAGAAGACAGAGACGCACACGGGTGACACTCGACGTCCAAAATCATGCAGCAAGGCAGAACCAGCGCCAAGCAGAAAACTCCAAGCCCCAAATCAAATGCCTTACCAATTTAATCATACTGAGTTTGCCTCCTTGTAACAAAAGATACATGCAGCTGTGAGAGGAGTATTTCTAACACAGAGAGAATCTGATAAAAAGAAATCTAGGGAATAGAGAAGGATGCTGTGATCTGTTCTGTAATATTCCCCAAAATGAGAAAGGAGCACATACAGCAGCAACTGCATCTCATATAATAGCAAACAATCAAACATAAATGATTTTGATTACATGCCAGGATGAAAATATTAAAGCTAAAGAGGTGTATACTGTTTAGAGTGTCCTAAGGAAATAGCTCCCATACTTCAAAGACGACTGCTAGGAAAAGAGAAAAATAAGCAGTTGCAGCTTGGCTCATGTAGGAATTCTCTCTTCTAGGAGAGCTCCACAAAGACTATTGTCTGAACAAATTTTAGATTTGGAGCTAAATTTAAGAACAACAAAATTTTAAAACTATGGAAGAAAGAAACAGGAGCAAGTGGTTAAAGAAATGAACTTCAGGGTCTGCAAGTACAAACGTTATCAGAGAAACCAGTAAGTCACTTGAGACAGAAGAGGAAGCTGAGCAGCAGATGGGCACACTAACTAGATAGCACACTGAGTGAGCAGCATGTTTATTTCACTTTTCAAGTTCCTTCAATTTGGATTATTACTTGTAAGATACGTAGGGAATTTTAAAAGCTTTTAATCTTCAAACAAAAAATGCAATATGAAAAGCTTAGTTAGTGCCCAGTCACAGTGATCATTCATTACCATTTTAAGCATAATTTTAAGTGTCAGATTTTGAACTTCAAACCTGAAGGATCACAACTTTTCAACATAGCATCAGAAAATTTAGTTATTTTCATTAGGTTAGAGCTTTAAAAAGGCTGACACAGTTCCAACCTACAATATCCTGTTAAAAATGAAATTTTTATTAAATAATGCTCCCGATCTTTCACCAAACATCACCAAAACTGATCAAGAGCACTTTTATATAAGAAGCAATTCTTCAGAGGTAAGTAAACAACGCAATACAACTGCTGAGAGAACAACTGTGACACCAAAAGATCTATTCAGTGATTTATTTCAACATAGACCTGCCAGCTATATAGGACACTAGCTGGGAGAATGCAACCTTTATTTTTTCAAATCATTTTTAAAAAGATTCAGAAGCACTGGTTGTAGAATAACTAGCTCTTTTAGAACTTGCACTCAAAACAACAGAGACCAGGAAAAACAGGAAGTCACAGCTCCAGCCAGACTACTGATTCCAAAATAGAATCCATTAAAATCAATGTTAAAATATCTCTTAAAGCTTTTTTTTTTTTCCCCCAGAAGAGAGTCCTACTTCCTTGCAAGGGAGATATCACCGTCTACACTGAATAAAGCAACAATCCCTGCAAATCACCTCAGCACTGCTAGTAGCATGCTAGCACACCAGGTTCCAGGTGAATCCTGGAGCAGGTTGCTCAGAGAGGTTATGCAGTCTCCATCTGTGGAGAAACACAAACACCCAGCTGGACATGGACCTGAGGAACCTGCTTTAGAGATTCTGCTTTGAGCAGGGAGTTGGACTGTATATTCCCAAGAGGCCTTTTCCAATTTCAGTGATTGGGCAACTGTGAACTTTCTATTTCCACAAGGACTGAGTGGTTCCTGTGTCAGACCAGGAGATGGAAAGCCCTGGCTGAACCCCATGCTTTCCCTCAGACTACTCATACAACTCTGGCCTAGTTACTAGCTCTCCTCCACCTGAGTTTCTTTAGCAGCCACAGACTGGTAGCAGAGACAAGGAGTGTCTCAGCCACAAACTGTCTCAGTAACCCATTCTCAGGAGGCTGGATCAAAGTACTTATCACTCAGACACTTGACTCCATGAAGAGCAAGATACAAGACTTTCAGAAAGCCTAACAATGTCCACGTGCCCAGTCTAGACACTTCAAATAAGGATTCCCTTTTTCAGGAAGCGTGGAGAATTCTCTGTCAAAAGGACAGTGACTTGGACATCTGAAAAATAATTAGAGTTAAAATCAAACCATTTACAGACCATGAGGCCCTACTGCTGCAGAACGCAGTCACCTCAGCAGAGCATGTGGTCACCTGCTCTTTAACCCAGCTGGTGCAAATCTTTAGTTACACAGTTGTTGTAAGGTCTACAGGGTTAAAATAAAGTGTAAACTGAGGATCATAAATAAAGATTATACTTCATTTATAGTTACTTTATTTAAATAGAGGCAATAATCACTGAAATCCAAAAGTGATCTGTAAATAAAAACGGAACTTTCTTTTGAAAGACTTGAATAGCAGAAGGCTTCTCCTTACATATAAAGTCAACCCTCCTGAGTTTACCACGCTCCTTTGGAAGAGATAATCCTTCTTTTTCTTCCAAGTTGCACTTGCACTGAACTTAACCCATCACATTAATTTTGTATCCTGTGATAAAAAGGGCTCTCTAGTTACAGCTAAAGACTAGGATATTATTTTCTTAGTAGTTACTTCCATAATGAATTACCAGAACAATAAAGATGTGGCTCCTAAGAGTTCATGCTATTCACAGATGTATTACTTCTTGTTTGGGTTTTCTAAGTGCTCATGGTCTTGGGATATGAGATGGTAGTTGCAACAGAGAAAACATAACTTAGCAGGTGAAAACAGGGAAGGGGGGAAAAACCCACAGCACTGTCTAGAGTGGCATAACTTTTCTCTTACTGCAGATCATCATGTGCGGGAATACAGAGGCTGATCTACTTAGGCCAGAACAAGAAGTTAGACAATTATTCATCTCTCCTGAGATTTCCCCTGCTAAATAAGGAGTTGGTTCAAGGTCTTGGTCATGATATTTCTGATTATGAGACAGAAATAATGCGACTGGGGAGAAAAGTTCTGGGGGGAAGGGGACACAGGGTCAGGGGAAATATGGTCACCAAACACTGCAGCAGCCAAGGACAACAGCTAACGCCAGTCTTTACTTCATTCCTCAACTTTATTAACAGCTTCTTTTTAAATTGTCAGTTTTACCTGAATACGAATTTCCTTCTTCTTTTTCCTCCTTCAGCATTTATTTATTTTTCTCATCAGTTTGACCAAAAGAGGCTGAAATATGCGGAAGACGAACGACTTGCAAAAACTGGATGCTCTCCCAAACATATTGTTCTCATAGGGATAACAATAGTACTGATAGCAATTTCAGAAAAAAAAGAACAAAACCAAAACCTACCGAATCTCTCTGCTGTTAGAACAAAATCCCAACCACTTCCTCAGAGTACATGTTTCCCTCAGCACCTTTCTCCCACCACAAACAGCAACAGCCACTCCAAAACAAAATCCTTCTAAACTAATTGAGCATTTTCTTCCTAAGAGATTCCAAAAGACAAGGGGGAATGCTGTGAATTATTAGTCTTATTTCTACATAAAGACGGTGCCAGTGGGGCCAGGCAGGTTATACACAAATAGTATGTCCATAAATCCACAACTATAAAAATACAAATTGCTGAGCTTCTCACCTGCCCATCAAGACCGTGATAACACAATCTCAGTGGTACTTCCAATAACACCCCACTAGAACATAGTTCAGAAATGCAATTTCCCCCCATTATAGTCATCCAACATATGAAACAGTTACTTCAGAGCTATTCTAGATTTAAATTCAAAAGCCAATAAATGTTTCAAGAACATGACAGTAGCAGAAGCAGAAAGGGAATTAAAGACTAACTTAACCCAACAGTTAAAATGGTTAAAATGAGAAGGTAATAGAATTATTCAGGTTGAAAAGGCATGACCCCTAACATGGGAATACAACTCAAATGATACCAATTAAGGGCAATAGTTTATGTCAGGTAACAAGCCAGCACCAGACATGCATTTATGTTCCTCCTAGCAATTAGCTTGTGCAATAGACTTCCAGCACTTCTCAAAGATCTTAGCTCTATTTACACTTTAATTTCTTTTGGTCCTTTCCAAAAACAATTTTTCTTCTTCTCCCTCAAATTCAGGCCTCAGGATTCTTACTGCAAGCTGCTGAGTTTGTACAGTCATTTCAATTTACCAGTACACACAAGAAGACAATGTTTTCCAGAAGATTTCTGAGAGTGCTCACTATGGTAAATATGCTCCCCATTAAATCCACATCGTATTTTTAATCAGATACAAACCTCCTTTGTGTATATGGAAAAAGAAGAGCACAGGATTCCAGAGGGCAATCCTGTGACACAGGAATGCTTCAGTGTTTGTGCTCCCATGGAGAGACAATGCAAGGGGCCCAAAACCACTACTTCAACCTTCACATCCAGCCTCCAGAAGGAAGCTGCTTCCTTCTCTAGTCACAATAAAAGCCGCCAGGGAGAGCAGATATTGGCCTACCTTGCATGTATGCCTCTATTTGCCGAATTAGCTCATAAGACTTGGATCGATCCAGAAGTGTACGAATAGCCGGGAGAGGGTCTAGGATAATGGTTTCTGGATGAGCATCAATGTACTCCTGCAAAACAATATATAGAAAAAACAATGGCATTAGGTTGGCTGAAGAGTGTAGAAAAATAATGAGAAGAGAAAATAATGGGGAAGAGAATATATAATGTTAAAAGTCCAGCTTCTCTTCAAGGGGAGCCAAATGGACTTGGGCAATGCAGAAAGTCACCAGACAATCAAAACACTGACACTTGAAACAAACACAAATGTGACAGCTAACTGGTTTAGATGGCAAATTCCTCCTGTAGACTCTACGAGCAGCAAAACCTGTGCTACACTCACATTAGCTCAGAAGGGAGCCAGTGGCAAAGTGCCATAGTAAGAGCTGTGAGAAGGGCTGAGAAAAGCCATTAGGACAAGAAAGATGGCACACAGCTATCTTGGGGTCAGCCTTGCATTCAATTACTGCATGTGAACATCACAACTATCTGAACTGGGCTCAGAAATACATCTGCGTTCTTTTATGTTGTTTTAATTGCTGTCCTCTAGCTGGGCTGAAGACAGTGTTAAGGGCTGGACGATAAGGGCTGAAATTTTTTTTGGCAGAGCTGAAGAGATTGCTGCTTCACTGTGTCTTCATTGCTTGCTACTTCTCTATGTTCATACTCTCCTTTTCTGACTACAAGAACAAAGCAAAGTTAATGACCTCATGGATCTTCATCTTGGGAACTCAATTCCCCATTCACCGAGGTCATGACTGCACTACTGCATCTTGGCCAGGAACACAGACACAGCTGCCAGGTATTGGCCTTGCAAACCCAACAAAACTTCCTTCTGTTTCTTAGAATGGAAGCTGAGTTCCTTCATCATTGCCCCAGCCTGGCTCTATCGAGTCAGTGGGAAACACATCCATCTTACTCTACTCAAAATCAGACAAATGTATCCAAAGTTAGCATCTCTCTTTGTTTCACCCAACCTCCCAAAGCCATCCTAATGTTTCCACTTATTTCTTTAAATACATTCATGCAAATGCTCCTGCAATTAATAGACTTCCACAAAGTTCTACTTCATTTAAATTGACTATTTCAAGGAAGAAAACATACTACAAAAGATACTTCAGAGTATGACAAGGTGGCCTCAGGAGATGCTGGAGAGAAAAGAATGGCATCATCTATTCCCAGAAAGTGATTTTGCTTCAGATACTAACTGAAGATGCAGACTTCTCCACCCCAGTGCTGGGAAACTGCTGCTTTCTGGTGACTACATAGTCATACATCTGAAGTGATGGCTGCTGAAAGATTATTCATTTGAAGTCAAGAGGATGCAGCATTAGGGTTTAATGAACCTACTGCATCACCCACAAGACACAAGCAGCTTTCCTTCATAGGGCACAAGGCATCCCTCAGTGGCAATTCTCGTGTCTGACATACTTAGTAATTCCTGCAGAACACAAAGAATGAATTCCCCAAAGATATGTTCAACCTTGCTGCCTCATGGGAAAAGTAAGGGACAGCTTTTTGCACAGTTGGTCACAAAGACTGTCAGACCCAGCTGTTGTCTCACCCTTGCAGTACAGCCTGGATAAAAAGCCTCATCAGCTCAGTGGAGCAGAAGCTGGGTTCATTTCCAGTCATTAAACTCCAGAACATACAGTTTACAGATGAGATTTTTTTTTTTTTTTTTTAAGAGCTAGAGTATCTTATTACCTAATGCTTCTTAAACACTCACACATGTCTATGCATATATGCCCTTTTATGCAGCACCTAAAAGACACCTTGTGGAGCTAGCATGATCCAGTGATTAGGGCATTAGCTTGAACTTGCTGATAGTGAAACTGTACTTGAGTATCTCAACATCTCCCGAGTAACAAGACAGCTCTTTTAGTCCCTCTGTGCCTCCATTTAAAAGACAGGGAGTTACCACACTGAGTGTCTTCTCCAGCACACTGAGAGGATGAGCTCCTTACAGACAGCCCTGATGGGGCAGCAGGCAAGCACAGCACGCAGACTGAACGTGTACAGCTCTGAAACGTGGCCTCAGCAGAGCTCCCAAGCAAGCGTCCTGCAGCGCTTCTGACGTGTGCACGCCTGTGTACTGCCTCGACCAGTCTCTGCTTCCACCTTGACTTCAAGCTCCCTGGACTTCCATCCCGGCCCAGCCCGTACTCTGCACATACTAATCCTTCCCCTCACACATACATTCCTCCTCTCTGTGGACTCCACCGCCTCTACTGCCCTCCAAGGACAGAATGATTTTTCTGTCTCTTAGCTCCTTGTGTACCTTCCTGAATCTTACTGATGCTCCCCTCAGCATTGAGAACTATCCTTGCTTCCCCAGGATTCATGTATTCTACTTTTTAATTTGGCTCATGTTACTCTAAGTATTTCCAGAGGGAGCCTGGCTTTTTTATGCTTTCTGTAAGGGAACCTCACAGTGCTTTATTGCTAAAGGTAATAGCCCTAAACCATATTTAAATACCATCCAAGCACTAAGCTTGCCACAGCATAACGAAGTTTAACAGGAATAAGGCATGATCTCAAGGCCATTCTACACCACTCAACATGTCAAGAGAAATGAGCATCTAACTGACTTTCCAGTGACTGATTTCTCATCTTGTTGCCTTAAGGAGCCTCCAAAAAGCTTTGTAAGGCAAACATGAAATAACTAATGAAGATGAAGGAGGCGGGAGTTGTTTTCCAAAAGCCATTTAGAGTCTGGAGAACTTTAACAAACTACTCTAATGTCAAGAAGAACTGCACTGAGTACAGGGCAACAACCCCTTCAAACACAGACAAAGGCTTTTGAGTTTTAAGTAAATCAGTTTTCTTTACAAAACAAGGATATTTCTCAGCATTAAATCTATGTCAGGTACTATTCTCCACCTCTTCTCCATTTGCAGGCCTAGGAACTCGAACAGCCAGAAAGCACAGGAATGGCCAAACTCAGAGCAGTAAAGATCTGTGTCATCTAAGGAAAGACCTCGAACTTGAAGTGTCTCTTAGAGCTAATCTGGGGACAGGCCACACATCTCTTCTTTTAACTGAATCCAGAAACAGCCTCTTTGAAGCAAAGGACTCTCAATGCAGAACAAGGTCAGTGTATTTGTATGTGTCCTTTCTGTTTGAACACAGATAGAGATTAACTGCTGAAGCTGTGCAGGGGACAGGAGCATCAAAATGCACCCAAGTCTTCATAACTCTGCATCTCTTCTCACATGCTGTTTGTTGCTTGGATTTCCATCACAAAGCGTTAACTCTGCATTCAGAAACAAAACCATCCAGTTGCACCAGGATCCCCAAAGGAAATCATCTAGCTTCCCCTTGGGCCTGTAGGCTGCCAGCACTCTCCCAGTCTCCCACACCTCTCACCAGTACATCATCAACATATGCAAAGAACATTTCAATACCCATGCACAGAAAACTACTTTAAATAAGTAATTTTAAAATCTGAACATTACACCAGTTCTCTACAGCAGGAAATTATAGTAAGAAAAGTCAATTTTGTTAGTTTCACAGGAACAATTACGGTAGCTGATGTGAAACCTTTCGTAAACTTTGATTCTTTAACACAAACTGCTGCACATTCAGACATCATGTATTACAACCATACTCAGTTTTCAAAGCCATATACTTCGTCTAGAAGGTAGGAACTGGGGTAGTTTGGTTTTCTTTCTTACCAAGAAGGCAGAACTGTAGCACCAGTAAGTGACCTGGGAAGATCACTTAACAGACTGGAAAATCCTTGACGTAGCCTAAGTAACAGCACTCTACCCATGGCAGAGTGGCTCCACTCCCAGAAATACAGATCTGGATAAACGTGAAGGGTTTCTGCCTAATTATTTTGAAAGCAGATGAGCTACTATAGACATGAACTTGAAAATTAAGCAGTTGAAGAAGAAAAAGAGAAACACTGAAGCCAAGAGAGCAGAGCAGTACTCTCTTCAATACAGCACAACCTTTCAACTTTGAACTTTCAGATCTTCTCTCGTCCTTTCAGCAAAACAACTCTGCTCTCTACTTTGGTGGATTTACTGAAGATTGACATCCAACAGCAGACTCCAACCACCCAGGCAACAATGTGGAAGATATTTAGGCTTTCCAACAATAGATTGAAAGGGCTCTGTCCTTGGGCTGCAGTTCAGCTTGACCCAGACAACATCTCTGTTTTCCTCTTTCTAATCTTTGACATAATAAAAGCAAACAAGAAGAAACAAGGAATTTTAGCAGATCCTCCTTTGTTTGTATTCCAGGCCTGGTGATAAGTCATGCTTTGCACCAGCCCCATTACTGGCAGAAGGCCAGCAACGCAACTTGAAATCAAAAAGAGACCAAATATTTCAAGTTCCCTATTAAATACCTCTGGATATAACCCAGCGATTAAAAAAAGATACTTTCCTTGAGAAGCCTGTGTATAGACGAGAATAGAGCTGCTTGTCATTTTACCAAAAAAAGGTAGCTAATGATTTTTTTTTTAAATTTTAACAGAAAGTTGATACAGTATCTACTGCAAATAATAGGTCATTAGATGATAAGAGACTCACTGATTCATTGACTTGCTTTTATTACTAAGTAATAAAACTTATATAATCTTTTGTTTAATATTAAACAAAGTTCCATAAAAAATATTCCAAAAGAAAACAAGTAAGCAAAAGAAACAATAACGTCCTTTGGATTTGTGTTTTCCCATACAGAAACATGAGGATGACTGCTTGTAAAAACGTGACAACATTTCCCAAGGGAGAAAGAGATGTAAACACAAGCCTGTCTAAAGTGTTTGCATCAGATTCAGACTTAAAAGTTCCTTTTTGTTGTCTTAGGCTGTGATAGTCTCTTTTCACGGACACCTCCTTCCAAAAGGAAAGGTGAAGGTATACTGGGTCTTCAACAAACACTCACCTCAAAATTGTTTGTCTCTAAATCTAAAAGATTTCTGCAGTGGTTGGGAGGGATGAGGGGTGTGGCAAGGGGAAGGGGGAACTGATCTTCTCTGTTACATTTCTATTCTCTGTACATCTCAAAGAAACTTTCTGAGTACTTGGCTTCCCTGTTTAGCTTTCAGAAGTCCACTGCTCCGTCATCTTGCAAATATCTACCCACAGGAAGCTACCCTAACCCCTAGCACTTGAATGACAGATTTTTAGTTAATTTGGCTGTTTATGAGGCTCTTCCAATAATTTAAGACATCATTATTTTTCAAATGGATAAAACACAGGTATTGGCCTGTGAATCCAGGTGCAAATAGACCATTCCAATTTTGTATTAACCTATCCCCCCAATTAGAAAAGAATTACTAAGACATAACAGTTTCCTTTGGTTTTTTACTTGCCTTTTCTCAGCTGAGAGGTCCCCTACCTCCGTCCCTTCCAAAATATCTCCCTAATTTTCCTTCCTCTCAGTTCCAAACCCTTCTAAGAAAGCTTCTCAATTAAGATGAGAAGAGCCCATCCTGGACAGCTCCAAAGTGGGAGAGTCAAGAGCTGAAGGGCAGCAGGGGAGGAAACATTTTAAATTTTCATCAACCTGATAGCAAAAGATTAGGCATAAAATCTGTGTCTGATCTGTCTTTTTAAGTAGGCTAATGCAAAGAGAACCTGTTCAGAAAAAGCTCTGAACAACAAATTAATAACCCTATTGATTTTCCATCACTCAAGTCATCATTTTGAATGCAATATGAAGCTGCAATGAAGCTACTCAAGCCTCTGCATGGCTATGACAGGCAGCTGCTCAGAGAGCATTTTGCTCTAATGAAAGCATAACAAAGATTCCCCAATGTCTTACATGAGCCAAAACACATCCAGTTTTCAAAGCCATATACTTTGTCTAGAAGGCAGGAACTGGGGTAGTTGGTTTTCTTTCTTACCAAGAAGGCAGGAACTGTAGCACCAGTAAGTGAAAGGCACCCTGGGGACTCTGCCTCTTCACCTGACTTCCCTCCATGTACCTCTGGTCAAGAAGGACCCACCACGGATTATAACCAATTTTTACAGTTAACTAATTACCTGTGTTCAATCAGCCCAGCCGTATCTTACAGTGCATAGGAAGGGAGACCGACCATCATCTCTACAAATAATCATCATCCCCAAAATAAGGATTTAAGTGTCCTAAAAAGCAAATAGAAATACTTCTCCACTTTTCATCTCATGCACTACACTAGGTGCTGCACACAGTGTTTGTTTTGGCTTTGGATGAGATCACCAGGCACTCATCACTGATTTTCAGTGCAGTGGAGAACAGTTTGCACCCACCAATATTCTCCTCAGAAACTGCAGTCCATACCACATCCAACTAGCACAAAGACCTCGGAAAGCTCAGCCCTAAAGGTCTTCTGGAGCTAAAAATCCCACTGTCAACAGGCAACTCCTCCATACCATTTTCATTCTCCTGTAATGTTTTTTTTCCAAGGCAATTGAAAACAGTCATAAAATGGCATGCCAAGAGGCTTCCTGTTCTATTAGCACTCTCTGCCAGATCCTACAAGGGCTCATCACAGACTCCAGAGAGCAGGGACAAAGAGTCATGTAAATATGAAGCCAATTTCCTCCTCAGCTCTTTGCAGATTAGATGGTCAAGGCCTCTATAACATAGACCTGAAAAAAAGTCATTCTTAAAAAGGCCATAAATGTGGTCTGGTAGATCATTCCTCCTCCTGTGGTCAAGGATCCCTTGCTCTCTGCTTCCTGGAAGACTGCTTTATGGAGCCAATAGTGAGACCGCTGCCAGGTATCATCTTGCTGTCACATTTATATTCAATAGCAGGAAAAAAGCATAATGAATTTTGCACTGTTTGGTCTGGTTAAGATCATCAGAACTTTTTCAGTCAACTTAATCAACAATAAGAGAACTACACTATTTCCACTTGTGTGTAGGTGCCAGAAATACCACAGTGCTTATATAACACCTCACTCATACAAATAGCTTTCTTGTCAGGGGTCATTTTTCATTTTCTAGGTTGCTCATTGATTTGAGTTTCAAAAATCCAAAACAACAACCCTATCTCCATACACTTGATACAAAAGTATTCTTACAATTTCTTTTTCTTAGGGAATATGCTTCTCTTAATTTCTAATGATTTTCAGTATCTTAAAAATAATACAGGACAGATGGAGAAAGGCAGCAATTTCCAGACAGTTTCTGCCCTGGATACGAAACTACATGAGAATATACTCTAAAAACACATTTTGGCATGTAATTCAACACAGAAAGGCCTGTGCTCTGCGCCGCTGTTTCCTGGTTATATGTTCTACTACTGTGGAAGTTTCCTGCATGCCAGTGATGTGGCACAGCTCAGTCTCCTGCAGAAGCAAAAGCTTAAGGCCTTACTTTATTGAAGAGAGGATATCATTCAGATGCCTACTCAGGGCCCTATCCTCTATCTCATCCTCTATCTTCCGAAATAGAAAAGTTTGGAAGGCACTGGGAGAGAATCTTTTTCTAATGAATGGGTTTTGAAGGCTCTTCTTCTTTGGGAAGACAGTTCTCTGTACCACTATAACCCGCATATTTCTGACCTTCAATGTAAATTTGAGGGGAAAAAAATTCATATAACAGGATTTCCAGCACTAGAGGACAGAGACACTCACAGTAATCTTGATGTTGCAGAAATTAGCATTCCAGGAACTGGAAAGACTAGACCGAACTGGGCCAAATTAATTCTGTGGCTTCTGTCATGGAGAGATGCACGTAAAGTGCTCTGCAAACACCTGTTTCTCTTTGCAAGCAGCACTAACACTCTTGAAATGATGTAAGAACATTTGGTGGGAAACCAGTTCTAACTAACCTTACCGATACAAAACAAAACCTTCCCAAGGTGCAAGTCCATTTTAAACTGACAAAACTACTTTTGCTGGGCTATCGCTAGCAAGGCAGCAGAGTGCCAGACAGCTCTTCTCATCAAACCCCTACAAACTGCACAGTAATCAGACTGAATCAGCTGCACCAAAATCATCCTCCTGTCTGAAATGTAGAAAGAACCACTTACCTGGAACCTTTGAACCAACTCCAGTGACTGGCTGTCATTCTGGTCTGCTTCAAGGATTACATCTGTCAGTTTATGTATGATCACATCCAAAGGACCCTGATCTTCAATGGGTTTGGTAAGGTCAAGCTGAAAAAACCAGAGAGAAACATTTTATTAATATATGGGGGATCCAAGTTCTTGTCCCTGTCACCATCCAAGGTGTTGCTGCCACACAGAAGGCATTTACTTTACACAGTGCCTTTGTTTTGGTATGTTATCCAAATCTCTGAGAATTTACACTTCATTGAATATTAGAAGACTTTACTCAGACACTTATTTCTCAGCAGTGTAGCTCTAATTCCATGAAAAAGCAGTGAAGTCACCAGCAATCACCCTCTATTCAGACACCTTCCTTTGCTTCTCCACCCTAAACCAACATGCCTCTTCAGCTCAGTTTCCTGATACGTTCACATAGTTTCCTGGTACATTCACATACACGCAAAAGGAATGAACCAACAAAGATTAACACCGCTAATAAAAAGAAGGTCTGCTGTGCCCTTCGCCCACTGGGATTGCACAAAACAGCACCCAGGACAGGAATAAAAGTAGCACAAAAGCAAGTGACTTAGGATCTGTGGAAATTCATCTGCTACCGAAACAGCTATTTAGCTGGTAAGGAGGGGTACAGCTCCCAGACAACTCCCAACAGCAGACTTCGGCAGTTAGCTGGGTAGGAGACAAAGATTTGGGGTGGGGTGCGAGGGAAGTCTGCTCCAGACACCACAGGAAGGCATGAAAATGGTGGCAACGTGTTAGAGGGCTTGGTCCCAGTACCAAAAAAGGGTTCAAGAGCAGAGGTACAATCTGCACTGGAAAAGGATTGAGGAATTTTGTCTTGACGAAATATTAATGCAAAGAAGCCTACTGGACTTGGATGGGATGCATGCAAGGATCCTAAGAGAGCTGGCCAGTGTTATTGTGAGGGCTTGGATTTATCAGGATATAAATCAAAACTATAGAGATTCCAACTAAATCAGGAAAAAAAAAATCTATTACAAGGGCAGTCTGGTTTCAGCAGAGTCCCACAGAGGTGGCAGGATTTCCATTCTTCAAGATTTTCAACACCTGACTGGGCAAAGCCATAAGCAACTTAGTCTAAATTTAATGCCAAATCTGCTTTGATGAAGATGATGTATTGCAGACCCCTAAGATGCTCATGAAACTTAACGCTCTCATGAAGCTACTTACCAGATTTAACATTAGTTCAGTGTAAGTGCCAGAACTGGCTCATGTTCTAGCCAACACACTGGGCTACTCACAGCAAAAAGAGCTGTGAGATTCAATTCAATCAATTATGAGACCTCCTGCATCAACGGCAACTTAACCTTGTCAACGCCAAACCAGGAACATCTTTGAGAGGAAAGCTGGATGTATGTTCACTAAATTAAAGTTAGCATCTGATTTTACCTGCATGATCCTTTCTATTGCTGCTTTCTTTTTATTCAGTTCTGGTAAAGAAGGGTGTGAGAGGCACAGGAAAGATAGGAGTACTGGGCAGAAGAGGCTGCTGCTGATGCTGTTTTCTGTCTCTTTAGCTTGAGTTTTGTCCTACTAAAATTTCCCACCCTACAGAAATGGCCCTGCTTTGAATTAAGGAGTGAGTGCCTTAAAGAAGGTAAAGATAAGACAGGATAAAACCAATAAAACTAAACCAGCAGAGATCTCTGAGCCTTATATTAATTTGCTAGCTGCTAATGTAACCAATCCATGGAGCTGAATTGCTTTTCTTGTGTAGGCACTCTTATCTGGGCCAGGCTTCCCTGAGCAGAGTAACTGAAGTTAGTTATGGCACAAAAGCAAATTGAAAGACTGTCAATTCCTCCCTCAGAGACCACCTTTGCTTGCCCATTACCATATGCTCCTACCAACAGTTATAGGTTGGAGCCCTTTGAAGTCCTGATGCAGATTCCAAAACAAGTGGAAAACGCAGAGTGTGTCTCTCTTCCGAGGAGACAAACAGAGGCACCGCTCACAGGTGGGCAGCCACGCCCTGCAAGCCAGGAGACCAACAGGACAGACTCGGCGTGGGTGCTCAGGGATGGGTAAGCTGTGGCCAGGGGAGGCAGTCCACAGAAGGTCTGGCTGTCCTGACATATTTTCACTCTCACAAGTAGTGCAGCACAAAGGCTAAGGGACAGCCTAAGTATCTGCAAAACAAAGGCAAAATGAAGTGAACTGCAGCTTGGCTAAAGGACACGGAATGAGATAATTAACTTCTTCAACCAAGTTCCAGAAAAACCAGCTAATATCCTTAAAAGAAATCTCAGATGACCACACTGCTGCTTCTGATTTTTTTCCATCTGCCTATCACACCTGGAAGGAAACACTAAAACAAAGGTTCCATTTAACTAGGTCAGAAAGTTCCCAGTTGCCAAGGTACAAAATTCTGAATTAATCCATTTTCAGGACTTGCAGTTTGAAAAACGGCAAGAAGCAAGTAAGTACTTGAAATTGGTTACCCCTCTACATTCTTCCTGAACTTTCAGCTCAATCTGCACAGAAACATTCAGAAAACAAGAAAACAGTCCTGCCTTTCAGCCTTGACCCAAGAATAGAAGTAAGCCTTCAAGGCAAATCCAGGCATTTCCAGCACAGTGTTTTCCACAAGCATAAGACATCTGGGCAAGATAACTTCTTCACAACAACTGTGCCAGCTAAATACAACAGGCATATTTTGAGAACAAAACCAAATGCACCTACTTTGCACACTGGAAAGCATTAAAAAGGCTCCCCTAACAGTGTTTTGCTTCTCCTTCACCAGTAAAGCAATGTGAGAAATGACAGCATGATAAAGTAGCTTCACTGGAAGGAAGTTCAGTGACTACTTCAATTGCTTCAACAAGGACAGCAGGTACATTTCAGCCACAAAAACCTTCAAAATTTGATCCAGTATTTTGTGGATTGGAGGATCAAACCATTTGCAAGAATAAGTTCTCTGTGTTTAGAGCCATGCTGCAGAAAGCAAATATTCCTGGGCTGTGTGGAATTTGGAAGGGATCCACCTTCCTTTTATGCACGAAGAAAAAAAAAATAAAAGTAGAAGGAAAAGAAAAAGATATGAGAAGGTAAAAAGAAGCCTTTTCAAGTGGAGTATCAGACCAAAAAGAAGTCAGTGAAAGCAAAGTGCAAAATTTCTGTTGGCCCTCTGCTGACACAAACACTGATTCATTGTTTGTCATCAGCTGGAATTTTAGCCCTCCTACTTCCCTTCCCTATCAGTATCTCTCTCTCCAAATGATCTCTGCATTTGACATGATCACCCCAAGATTTGTTATTGCAAAGAACTAACACCATAGCAACAGAAGTGAGAGAAAAGATTTATCAGCACCAGCTTGAAAAACCAGAGATGCATCTATAGTGCCTTTTCTTCTGTGAGGTAAGCGTTGCCTGCAGCACACTCTGCTTGCGCTTCTTTATGTTAAAAAATCAAACCCAACCAGGTATTGCTTTCATGACATCGTCACCTACCACCAAAACCCAGCAAAACTCAGGTGCATGACATGGAAGAGAGTATCAAAGCTGTACACCGTAAATATACAAGGCATAGATGTGACATGGATGGGTGCACTGTCTCTGTGTAAAAAACTGCCTGGATGGTCAGGCCCAGAGAGTGGTGGTGAATGGAGTTAAGTCCAGTGGGCAACTGGTCACACCTGGCATTTACCAGGGCTCAGTATTGGGGCCAGTGCTGTTCAGTGTCTTTATCAATGATCTGGACAAGGGCATTGAATGAATCCTCAGTCAGTTTGCAATTCAAATCAAGCTGGGTAGGAGTATTGATCTGCTGGAGGGCAGGAAGGCTCTGCAGGGGGATCTGGAGCTGGATCCATGGGCTGAGACCAACTGTATGAGGTCAACAAAGGTCCAGTGTCAGGTCTTGCACTAAGGTCACTCACAACAACCTCACAGAGCAGACAGGCTGGGGACAGAGTGGCTGGAAAGCTGCCTGGTGGAAAAGGACCTGGGGGTGCCATTTGACAGCAGCTGAACATGAGCCAGTGTGTGCCCAGGTGGCCAAGAAGGCCACTGGCATCCTGGCCTGTGTCAGCAATACCGCAGCCAGCAGGACCAGGGCAGTGGTTGTCCCCCTGTACTTGACATTGGTGAGGCCACACCTCGGATCCTGTGTTTAGTTCCGGGCCCCTCATGACCAGAAAGACATTGAGGTCTTGGAACACTTCCAGAGAAGGGCAACGGAGCTGGAGAAGGGTCTGGAATATGGTTCTGATGAGGAGTGGCTGAGGGAACTGGGGGTGTTTAGCTTGGAGAAAAGGAGGCTGAGGAGGGACCATATTGCTCTCTACAACCACCTGAAAGGAGGCTGTAGCCAGGTGAGAGTTGGTCTCTTCTCCCAAGTAAGAAGTGATAAGACAAGGGGAATGTCCTAAAATTGCACCAGGGGAGATTTAGATTGGATATTAGGAAAAATTTCTTCACTGAAAGAAGTCAATCATTAGATCAGGTTGCCTCGGGAAGTGGTGGAGTCACCAGCCCCAGAGGTATTTAAAAGACGTGTAGATATAGCACTTGGGGATGTGGTTTATTGGTGGACTTGGCAGTGCTGGGTTAAGAGCTGGACTTGATTTTAAGGGTCTTTTCCAACCCAAATGATTATATAGTTCTGTATGCCTTTCCTAGTCTTTCAAATCCATATATGGAAGAAACCAACTAGTAGATAAATGCTCTTATCATAGCTGGCTGCAGCCAGCCTGCCCACCTTTTAACAGAAGGGTGGGCTCAAAGTTACAAAACGCTCCAAGCTTAGAAACGACAGTCTCTCCCACAGGCTTCCCAGAGAATGCACTGGAGAGCGAGTTACAGGCACGCAGAGCTCCGTCTCTGCCCTCCTCTCCCCTCCTCCCTTCCTCTGTCCTCCAGAAACACACAGCCAGCACATTATCCAAATCATTATAGAGAAGGGCAAAAAATGTTTATTTCCATTAAGCATAATTTGTTTAAAGTTTTAGGGTTGTTTTTCTCCAGAACCCTGGCAATCCATCTGTATTGCAGGGACAGGGCGAGTGCCTGGCAGAGTGCCATGGCTCTCCACTGGTCCCAACTGCAATCCCACACAAATGCATTTCTGGAAGCCGTGTTTAAAAATAAAACTATGTCCAAGTGGAGAAAATCTGGATTTGTTCACTCAGGGGAAAAAAACCAAGCCAAACAACTACAAATGCTGGATTTAGGAAAAAGAAATATAATTTATAATAACGATTAAAAATAGTTGTGGTTTTTTTTTTTTTTTGTTCAGTGTTTCCAGTCGTGGTATAATCAGCTGTATTTCAGAATCTGCGTGATTAGGATTTGTGACTTTGATTTTTTTTTTTTGGTAAAGCTCTTCTTCCTAAATAGTTTTTGGATTAGCATTCACATGAAATGAAGTTTTAATATCAACCTGTTCTTTTATCTAAACCAAAGAGAGTAACGTCCACTGCTATATCCCTGAGGAATGTAGAGTCTACATTTCTATTTATTCCCATTTTCTCTTATTATATTTTCATTAAAAATAAAGACTCATACAGCTATTCTTCAAACCTTTTGCTCCCATTCTCCAATCCACTAAGAAACTCCAGTCACCAGGATGCTGCTCTAAATTCTTGCTATGTCTCTCGCTGTGCTTTCATTTGCTGTGCTGCTAGGAGCAGCAGAACAGGCGTGCACGTCCCTTCACAGAAGCCTGTCATGCTGCGGGTGGAAAATGTTCATGAAGCTTTCAGCCAAAGGAGGTACATGAAGGCAGAAGGCAAATCAGAAATCTAAGCCTTCTCACTAGCCAGACAGCACCAAATCATCAGACATTAACTCAAGTGCTAGAAAACTTAATAAAATGCCACAAAAGGGAAAGAATCCATTCAACTTTCTGGTAGGGACCTGTCAATGTTCTGCTACACATTTCACAAATCACAGTCTAAAAGTCCCTTTGTGGTAATCTAACCACTCTCCTCCCTGTGAACTGGACATACAACTTCAGCCTGACCTGACTTCTTTGCTCCTTGACTCCTTGAGACTGTATACAGAATTTTCTACATTAATCTATTGCATTCTGCTATTCAGATAGTCAATTAAGGCTGTATTGGTCCCAAGACATGTGGTGTTTATTTCAATCCTAGCTTAGCTTCTTAAACTCCACTGCATGAAAACCTTCAGGATTTTAGCCCTCATCTTCCACTCCTGGAGCTATTTTCTACCCTATATTTTCATCATATACATTTATATCAAAAGGCTTGTAAAATACAGCTTTTCAAATTCTTCTCCCAACCCTATCCCCAGTGTTTACCTGTGCTGTGCATCAATGCTGAGCAAGTCACAATGACAAAAAGTCACAAGCTCCAGATGAGAAAGCCAAGTCTTCACAAAGCTGAACCCTGTCGGCTGATCTATTGGTGGACACCGTTCTCTTCAAAAAAGCTCAAAGAAAGCATCTAAAAATATCTTAAGCGCTTTGGAGAGGAAACGGAAGCAGCAAAAATCAATACCGTCGAGTTCACTGTTTCACCTTAGTGTAAAAAGTAAACAAAAATACAGATGATATTCTAATTACAGGAGAGAATGTGCTTGCTTTTGAAAGAAAGTGGGAAAATTTCCTGAGAGAAATCAGGAAAACAGTTATGCATGTCCATCCATACATGTAAGACCTACTTGTGCAGAGCAGCAGCAACAGAACAGAATGGCACAAAAGCTTGACTGCTCTTGGGACAAACCAAGGCAAATTCATATGAACAAGTAAGACCAGCACACGCTTCTTTCACAAATTAAATCCTTCAGGAGCAGTCCACTCCTGTCCCATCCCTCCACCAGGACCACACACTCACAAAAGCAGCTGTCAGGTCTGTGCAGCACAAAACTGACACAAATGACTCCTGCCAAAGCCCATGGAAGGTAACAAAGTATATAGCACTAAACGTTTCCTCTCGAGGAATGACATTGTGCTACCTGGCATTTTCAGCAGTATACAGGCTCCCCATAGCTCCTAAAATATCCATGTATTGTAACTCAATAAAAATTCTTATATTTAAGAGATTTTCTCCACATCTCTCTGAGGAAGAAAGTTATCTGGGCTTTCATCATGCCCAGATAGCGCAGAAGTATTCGGCACTTACTGCGGCTGCTAATGGGGCCAAAGGATACCAAAAGAGAACATGAACTCCCCTAGGCAACAAACACCAGCTCTGTCCCATTGCAAAGGGCAAACGGGGACCTGACCATCAAAGGCTGTAAAGAAAGAGCAAAAAGTAAACCAAGAGGTGCTGGTTTGTCTCTCCACACCCCCCTTCCCCAGCACTGCATTAACCTGCACATCCTGTTGCAGCAGCGGCAATCTGAGAAAGGAAATCCGCGGTGGTGAGGAGACCTCCCCCCTCCCACTGACGAGAGGAGAAGGCATCGCAGCAGCATCGGTAACAGCCACCACCTCACATGGGAACTCCTTCCCAAGCAGGAAGGAAACACCTTGAAAATACCCTACCTTCTTCCTGGTCTTTTTGAAATCACGGAAGTTAAAGACCGACCAAAGAGCTTACCTTTCTACCACTGCAGGACACTAGAGGTTATCCGCTGTTGTTCTGCTCAGTTTAGTTTAATAGAGCCACCAAAGGAGAAGGAAAGCAAGTCCCACACTGTGATATGTCATCCAGAATCTCAAGCAAATATCAGTAACATCCCAGCACCAAGACATGCGTAAAGGTGAGGAGCAACATAACATAGCCTATGAAGCTGTGTTGGTTTCCATTTTCCCAGACACTGAAACTTTAACAGCAGAAGAGAAGATTGTGGGTTTAACAGATGGTTTCTTTGTGTTTTCTTGCATTCTTGTGTTTACTTTGCATTCTGCTGGGCACAAGTTGCCAGACAGTATGTGTGAGCACACTGCACATTTTCAGGAGTCACATACAGCTGCTCCCCTGAAAGCTTGTTATGATGTCTGAAACATCTGGGAAGTTCTCGCTTCTATTCTGTTCTATTCTATTCTTCTTCTGTATTCTAGATAAAATGAAGGAAATGGAAGCTCATAGGGGTTTTTTACACTACATATACTTACATACACAGACACCATGTATGGATCACTTCCCCAGCTACTACACAAACTCACCAGTCCTTGTACATTCAAGGCTTGTCCCCACGTAATGCAATCCCCCAGAACTTTGGTGAGCATCATCTCCCCACAGCCTCCTCTGCCCCAAAAAGCAAAGAGTGAGCCAGCACTGCTCTTGCCTGTGCGGTTACACTGGGATAAGTTACTGTATCCCAGTTACTCAAACCTCTCCCACTGCTCCCCTCACCTCCCTCCTTACTCCTCTGACCCTGGTATATATATTTCCACTGAGCATCATCCTCCTGTTAGCACAAAGTTTTGCCCCTTCACTTCTTTAAAAGCAAGACAAGAAATCCCATGTTTGGGCTATGGCTAAAGTTCTTCACAGAAGCAATTTTCAGATTTTCTATTTTACCCAGGACTGGAACATTGTTACTGGAACTTTGTTTTAGACGTACAGCCACACAACATTCACACAAAAATAAATTCTAGCAATTAAAGTTTAACAGCTTGGTTTATCTCCTGTACAATACTTTGGCAGTTGCAGAAGGTTCTTTCCAGAACTTGCCAAGATGTGGGAACAGCTATTTCTGAGTATGATATTAAACTGAGAGCTCATGTCCCATTAGGAGTGGACTACAGTGAGCAGGTTTTGGTAGGCAAGTGGTTAAGCAGTCTTATTCAGGGATGGTTTGAAAGGCAATTGCTGATTTTCAGCAACGCAGGAGAAATAATCAATGTTACCCAAATCCAGAAAAGCCTCTTGCCAAGGGTGTCTCCTGAGGTCACCAAGGCTCCTGTGGATTAAGAAGGGCAGCAGAACAAATCCACAGATTAGCACAGGAGAAAAGTTGAACAGAAAATGTGTGACATAGGGGGATTAGTGCCCAAAAGACTGAAAGCAAGTTATAGAAAAACAAGAATACAGGAGAATGAGCATTCAGCATAACCTGCCTTGCTTCACCTCCTAGAACTGTCAAAAAGGCAATGTTCAATGCACCAGATTAAAAAGCTATAGAGGAAATCTCAGTAGTGGAAAGTGTGGAAAATTTACTAAGTGGTTCACAAAACCTCCGCCTCACTTCCGGAATGGGCGAATCAGACCCAAACCTTTATGTTTTTTAGACTTTACATGGCAGAATTTTAGTGGTTTTTTGAGCGAGCTGGGTCAGCTGTAGCCCAGTTATTGAACTGACAGCTTGATCAACCCCGTAGGAGAGCAGAAAGCAGAGGAGGAGTGGAATGGAGACGCTATCCATGGAGAACACTCCAGCTCATCCAGAACACAGAAATACTGCAGCACTACAGCCAGTACAGCCCAGGTAAGCAGAGGGAGGGGCACAAGAGTGGTCAGCTTTACTTCTCTAATGTTTTCAACCCTTAATTATATCACCATATATGGAATCAAAACATCAAGACCTTACAATACTACAAATAGTTTTGGTTTTTCAATAACTACTGGATACAAAGAATGTTAAGATGAAGGAAGCATATTCTGAAAGTTTCTCTTAAAGACACATGAATACAGACTGCCTAACTTCCTTCCTGTTGATCATGGGATTAGATAAGTAGAAAAGCTGATACATAAGAAACATCCCCCAGAAAGCCTGGCTACTACCCTTTATCCTAAGGGCTGACAAAGCTCAGCTCTGGACTTATATCACACAGCTGAGGCTCAGCTTTTGGATAATTCCTCAGCAGCACCTGTCAAACATCAAGTGCAGTCAGAGCTCCTGTGTGTGCAGCTGTACTTCCCATGAAATTGCCAATGTCTCAGCTATGTTTCTGCTGTAATTCTCCCTTCAACAAAGCTTCCCATCTGGCACAGCCAGGCTGCCAGAACCCCCTTCACTTCTGTTAGCTACTAGCCCCCAGAGAGCTGTATTTCTAGGTGCATTTCCCTTTCTCAAGAGACTCCAGATGATGCAGATTTGTAAGCAAACGTAGGTAGCACCCAAAGTACATTTAAACCAGTCTGCTCATCACTTTGCTGAATTTATGTGCTCTTTATTGTGAACTAGGAAATTTAAATACATGTGGAGGGAGAAGTAGCTGTCCGAGTAGAAAGTTTTTATGCTCTTTATTCATCCCCTGCCTAAACTAATTAGGACCCCTCCTGAAAAACAAACCAAAATTAAAACATACTTATCTTAAAAAAAAAATCCTCCTTCATCCAAACACATTTTTACGGTGCTGCTCATGAACACTGGATAGCTAGTAATGCTTGTGCACTGCAAAGGCTAGAGGCAGAGGAGGAGGAAGTGCACTGGAATAAGACAGGGAAGAAACACAAAAGCTTTAGAAGACTTAGCCTAAAGGGAAAACAAAAATGAGTAAGGGTTGCTCTTAAACAGAGAAGGCCATGCTTAGGCTGACCTATATCATATCCCTAAGCTGCATGAGCAGAAATCAGAAGAGAGATCAAGAGACTGAAGAGACTGTGGCATTCTCTTCCATTCTGTTCCAGCAAGTATTATTTATGGAACAATGAAGTTGCCTTTCAATTACAAAGCATTACTTCAGCTTGCAACCAATGCTCCCAGTGAGGCAAAATAATTAAACCATCCCTTCCAAGAGTGAATTTAAAGGCATTTGAAATGGTCTGAAATGAACACAGCTGCAAAGGTGAAACAGCTCATCATTTCTCAAACGGAAGAAGAAGGGCATGGGGGGAGATTACAATCATCCCTCACTGGTGCTGCACTGCTAGAAGGTATCAGAGAAAGGAGCAGAAAGCAAAGTCAGGAGAAGGTGGCTGGGACACACACAAGGCTCTAAGAGGAGTCTCAGTAGGTCTCTGACTCATTGCATCAGCAAATACCCTGGCACAGAGGCAGTGATCAATAGTTAATGGCCAATAGTTTGTTTTGCAACAACTGCAAAACAGATTTGCTTTTTACTTTCTACCATGTCTGATAAAGTCTTCACAAGTGGTCCATGGCTCAGCCACACATCAGACATTTTTTCCCACCCAGGTGAACAGTCCTCCAATGCAACACCTGCCCAATATATATGGAGACCAGTGGCCCAGGCAGAACACTTTAGTAAAGTTCCTTTTAAATGTGAATGATAAAAGGTCTTGCTTTTGCTGTGCTGAGATATCTGACAATCCTTCTGAGGTTATAGCCCAGCTATTCTGAAGCAGGAAAACTAACATAAAATTTAGTAATACAAAGAATACTACATCAAGCTGTGTTAGTTTAAATTACAGGATAAAATGGTGTACAATTCAAGCAGATTTATGACTTCAGGATGGCAGATGTATAAAGAAAGTAATTAGTAAAGACTGCTGAGTTGTGAAAATCTCCAGGATTTGATAATAAAGGATGCTTAGCATTTTTTGCCAGCATGCCAAAGAGTGAAACGTATTTTGGGAATACTTAAAAAAGAAGAAAAATTGGGATCTCTGTGTACCAAGCATAGGGTTAATATTGAAGATAATATAGAAATAGCCACAAATTTTACACAAATGTTTGGCTTCAGCTTCCAGCAAGAATAAAGAGGCTGGTCATGGGGGCAAGGCAAGTTGGTGAACAGAGATGGGTACAGATACATCAGTGGGTACCAGCAGCCAAAGCCAGAACTCATGGAGTAAGAGTCACAGGAGCCAATAACTACATTAATTTCAGGCTTCCTCCTGCAGTCAGAGAGAAATTAATAAACACCTTGACATTTTAAATGCATTTAGCCTGTCTTACTTTCATGTTCTAGAATAAGAGGAATCACACCTGAAATATGCCTGATCAGAAGGAGCCTAGTGGAGTGGCACAGACGATTCTTCAGAGTTTAATTTGCTGAGGTAAAGGGAAATTGTCTCTCCCATAACTGAATACTTTGAAAAAAGAAAAAAATTCCAAAAAGCACCCCTCCCCCCATCTCTAGAAAACAAAATTCAATTAAACAAAACATTACATAGGATATCAGAGGATACAGTGATACAAGGCTTCTGAATAACTGTATCTTTTATACAGTACTTCCAAAGGATTAAAAAAAAAAAATAAAAATAGAGGCAACTATGTCAGGGGAAGAGAAGAGGGAAAGATGACAGCTACTTACTGTTCATTTGACCTAGCAGTATAAAAGCATTTCAGCACATTTGAAGATGCCGAAAAATAATCAGATCTTCAGGCGTAAATAAAAAAATGTAGTAAAAAGTGACATGAATCTCAAAAAGACAGACCAGACTCATCTAATTGGCTGTATGACCACTGATTCTCTAGATGGAGAAAATGCAGCAAAGCATTCTCTTTCTTTTTTTCTTTCTTTTTTATTTTCTTTCTCAGGAAAGCATGCAGGCAGCTGGAACTGCAGAAAGACAAGGATCCGCAGAAGCACAGGAAGGTGAATGAAGGGTTAAATAAAAGAGAAGCTGACAATGGCTTGCACGCTGAAAGCAGCAGTGGCAAACCAGAGAAGCTGTGCTAGTGGCATTCCTCAGGCACTGGTTTTGTGACCACTTTATTTAACATCTTCATTAGTGGTCTTAGCACAGTAAGTAGATTACTGATAGACCTTAATATCTACACAGTGTAACTGGCTCCACCACTTAGAAGTATCCCGCAGAAAGGAGAATCAGAAATAGAACAACACTGACTAAATACAAAACGAAAATGATTATGACATGACAAAAATAAACTCAGTTTCACCAGGATCAGGGTATTTTACCTGAGGTTTTTAAGAGTTAAACTACTGAAAAAGGCACTACTGAGAGCCCTATGGAACAGCTTCACCCAGTTAGGGCATCCATGATTAGAAGCAGAAAATCAAAATTTAAAAAAGGCTTAAGAATTCAACTAAACTTTTTAAGTTACAGGCTCAAGAACCTAGTAAATCCCTTCCACACATTCCATGGCCATGGATCCTCATAAACTATGAATAGGAGCATTTGGCCTAATGCAGATTCTTAGAGTGTTAACCACTTTCTGGCAAGAAATAGCTTACCTTAATCATAAATACTGTTGCTGCACTGGAATACTGACTGATTTGATGCTATAAATGGGCATTCTGGGGTGTATAGCACAAACTGAAATCTGCTACCCAGGAACACATATGTTCCTGGAGTTCCCTAAATATTCTCAGAGGAACAAAAGAACTAGGAGGTACAGCAACGGAGATCAAACAGAAGAATCTCAGGTTTTGGATTATTCAAACTTGCATTCCACTTTATAAACAGAGCATTAAGTGAGCAGCATAGAGGCAAGATTTAAAAAAGACCATCAGAAACATCACTTGGGAAGAAGCAGGCAAAGCAGCACTTTGTCATTGACCTGTAAATCAAGTCTGGCACACTCCCTAGTTCTGGTGCCTTCCCTCATGCACTTGACTGACAAGCCATCCTCGCTAGATGGAGAAGGAACCTGTAGCTCTGCCCTTGGCAAGGCAGCCAGGCCACGCTGGACTTCTGCAAGGATCTACCTTGTCTCACTGAGATGGCTGGGCTGATTTACAGGAATATCAGTGACACAAAAGTAGGTCAAAACTTCATTTTAATTGGTTAATAATAGTTTCAGATTTTGTCTCACAAGCCTACCATCTGACTGTTGGGGCTTTAAAATGACATAACCCACCCCTCACTACTCATTTTCTTTTCATTTTTACTGTTTGAACAGGAAAATTACTTCCTATTGAGGGAAGACGGTGAATGCTGGGGTAATTAAATGAGCTAGAAAAGGAACAGCTAAAATTGCATTTCTTATTCCTCGCTCAACTGTTTACAGGAATCTCAAGCCTTCCTGTCACAGCAACAGGTAAAACATCCTAAGAAAATGGAGTCTATAAATTGTTGGTATGCCTTTCACAGACACCAAATCCCATCTTCAGTATTCATACTCATTTTAACAGGCAAAGTGGGAAGGGGGTAAAATAGTTAAAATACAAGGACACAGCTAGAGTGTGAAAAGCCTGTCTGTGTAGCTTACAACCACAGGACAGAGACTGCCAGACACACTTCTAGAAGGTCTCATGCTACAACCTAGTTTTCAAACTGTGTTTGCATGCACTCTCTCCTTGAGCTCTGATTTCAAGGCGCTTGTCTCGACTGTCACTCAGCTGTCTGTCAAGATGCCCTCTGCTGCCTCTCACGCATCAGCACAGATGATGCTTCATTTGCTCTCTTTTCCTTCTCCAATCTTTTGCACGGGGGTAGCTCCAAACTCTTTCCAAATTTCACCATGGCATCACTTCTCCACTGCTTTCACCTGAGCAAAACCCATGCTGTCAACTGCCAAGGAGGGCTGGTCCCAGCTCCAGTCTGCCCCAGGCCCCCGCTCCAGCAGACATTCCCAGCAGCCTCAGTTTGACACTTTGGTCTTCCTCCCCTCAGGTGTGTTTTTCACTGTAACTGGACCTCAAGTTCATAATTCTAGTTTCTGCTTTTCTACCTTTCTCTTACCTCAGCCTCTGCTTTTGCTCCTGTCCCAGCTAGCTCTTTGAGCTCCCCTCTTTCATCAGTCTCTGTGAACATGAACACCAAACTACTGGGCTTGCTACTTAGAAGTCATCATCAATTCTCTCAAACTCTCTCCTTGCAAACCAGACCTTCCGGATTCCTTGTATTTCTCACCACATCACCCTTCTTTTGGATCAGAGAGAGGTCCTTCCCTGTCGATCTTCAAAATTCTTGAGCTTATTCTCTCCCACCTCTCATCCACCCACAAAGCCAACTTCCACAGCCCACTTCAAAAATCCAACCAGTGTCTTAGCATTTTCTTGCATCCTGCTGCTTCCACTTCAGAAAAGCTTGCCATAAACATATACACAGCTCTGTCACTGCTAGACTTCACATCCCTTTTTCCAATTCCTGCTTTGCTGGAGTGACATAAAGTCACTTCTAAACCAGCCAAATGCTCAGAAATCTCGTGCCTTTTCTCCAAAGGTCTATTTGACTCCATCTACCAGCTTGAGCATATCTAGATTTAGAGAAGCAAGAGTATGGGTGTGACACTGCACCTAAACACGGCTACACAGCTTTGAGCAAGGACGCTCTGAACTTCTAAGGGCAGAATAACATGCACAGAGACATCTCAGCTGAACTTAGAGCCTTGACCAATAAGAAAGTTGTTCACAAAAGAAAGATAAGTATAATATACACATTTATATATGGTAAACACATTTATATCTTTTCTTTTACATATATATTCCTACCTTTCCAACAGCCCTTGTTGAAGAAGATATACATACACATGTTCTTCCTCCCCTTTGCTTCTAACTAGTTGACTTTCACCTAGGACATGGCAGAGAAGAAACCACCACACTGCCACTCTGAGCCACCTTCTGAAACCAAGAACTTAAGTTGAGCTTCTGCACATTTCCCTGTAGTCATTTGCCACCATTGGAGTATTTAAAAGCCTACATTTCAGGGGGAAAAGGGGGCTTGAAACCACTGCATTGCATTTCAGTGACATCACTTGACAATTAGAAGGACTCTCTGACATTGCTCCTTAAAACTATGACATGAACACAAACTCTTTCCCTTGCCTGTTCAACTTGGGAGCCAAGCACCTCACCATAACCAGTCAGCTTCAAGTTCTCTGAGCAGGAAAACTGAAATCACATATCATTGCTGGCACGGCTTTTATACCCAGAAGTTTTCACATCCAATTGGCAAAAAGGGTCTGTTTGCTGACAAAATCCCTTCCACACGCTTCCTGAGCATTTGGTCTTCACTGTTAGCCTAAGCAAAATATCTTCAAACCTCTTGGGTACAAACACGCTTGGAACTTTCAGGATAAATCTGTATTTCCAAATGAAAGCCCCTTTCCTTATTGAAAACGAAAGATGTGAACAAACTTTCCATTTTAATTTATGGCATCGGTCACGTAAGAATCATCTTCATATACCTTCAGGGAAAACTTCTATTTATTTTAGATTCAGGATTTTAATGGACCATGCTGAAAAATAGAGCAGCATTTTCCCCCTTTGCATCACCTGACTTATCGTACTTGCTCAACCCACTGGAACTGAAAAGCTAACTTAAAAACCTCAGACAACTGGCAAAAAGAGTTCCTGCAGATTAAGTTCTGCAGCATCACCCTGCAGATCACAGCAGAGTGAAAAAAACTACTGCCCAGCAGGAGCTGGTAAGGCAATTTCCAAAGGCTGCTTCCTTTAAGCTGCGTTGCAATGTGAGTACAGATGCCTTCAGCAGTAGACCCCCAGCAGAAGGCAGGTGATCCAGAGCTGTCCAATTCCTGATTCTCATCTTACCAGAGACATTAAAAAGTGTTTCTGACCATGACTTCCCTCTCCACTTTGCATCTCTCTACAAGTCTCCTTTATTTCCCTCCATCCCTGGCAGCTGAGGATGACTGCTGAACTGGCATCTCCCTCATCTCCAGTCAGTTCCTGTCAGTTCAGTCAGGCCACCAGTCCCTGCCAGCAGCCCACAGGGCCATCCCTCGCTGCTGTTTACAGACAGGAAAGAGAAGGTGTGTGACCCAGCTGGCCCCTACTAAAGATAAAGTTATCACAGCTCCAATTGTTCCTATCTACATCTGCTAGTAGGAGGAAATAATAGACTTGTCTGAGCTGGAGCAGGGGACGTTGGAGAACTATGAATCAGAAAGCCACTTGTGTCAGGAAACTTCTCTCATATGTTGCATTAAAAAGGATACCTTTCTATAACTGTAGTAAATGGCACCTTACCAATTTTTCTCCCTATTTCTCCCTGTCTGCATGGAAACAAGAGGCAGGGTGTTGAGGAGGTAATGTGGGGAAAGGCAGAGTTCTTCATGTAAAACCAGAGATAAACCTTCCCGGTGCCTCGTGCACAACTGCAGCCACATGCAGTGTCTAATGCATACAAGAGCTACTCTGCACTGAAAGCATAACTGTTGGCAAACAGGAAGCACTGCAAGATCTGCATGCCCCGAAGTGCTGAACTCTCAGCCAAGTCCTCAGAAAAACAGAGAGATTGAAAAACAACGGCGGCATCCTCCATACCAGCTTCCTACTGATCCACAGTTATGGGACCAGTTTGGTCCTGGATACAGGCCCTGGAGAGTGCCCATCAGCGCTGACATTCAAGGATTTTTAATTCTTCACAGCAGCTTTTCACAAGAAAAATACAAGGATTATAGCTGGAACTGCAATGTTTTAACTAAAATACAGTAAATTGTCCTTCAAGGCATCAGACACCTTCAGAAGGCTTCGTTTCTGCTCCTCTACTACCAGTATTACCTTAATAAGCTTTAGCAAACTGACTTCCTTTAAGCTGGAGTGCCTGCTGCACTCTCAACTGGAAGTTCACCATCCAGGAGGTCACTTAAGCCCTTTCAAGTTATTTCCTCCACCGTGCATTTTTATCATTAGCCCATTTTACTCTGTCTTTAAAAACGGGATCAGGACATCAGAGACATGCTTATGAAGCTACAGCAGCTGTGAGCCTTACAGGAACAGAACTGACACCCAGGTTCTTCTATTATATCTCAACTCATTGAGCTTTTCAGGTGTCTGCAACATCAGCCAAAGTCAAAGATCCTGCAGCCTGATACAGTGCTGTGTTAGCACAGCTTCTTAATTCCACTTTTGCAACTAACCAGGAGCAGAGTCTGTTACTACTTCCCAACTTGAGGGCAATACTGTAAGCTTTGACCAGCTCCCAAAGTATGCTGAAGGCCCTGGAGCTGCTTCTCTGTGACAAAGTTCCTCCAAGTTCCTAGAGCTCCCAAATATTCCTTCTTTCGCAAGAGAGTGAGAATCGATCTCTGAACAAGACTCTTTAGGACAGTCACTGGTTGTACTGGGTTTGGCAGGGATAGAGTTAATTTTCTTCACAGCAGCAGCCTGTATGGCACTGTGTTTTCAACTGTTGACAAAACCAGTGTTGGTAACACACCCATGCTGCAGTTATTGCTGAACAGGGCTTGCACACTGCTCAGGCCACCTCTGCCTCGGAAGCTGCCCCTGCAGCCTGTGGACAGAGGTGGCAAGAGGCTGGGAGGGGACACACCTGGGAGACCTGAGCCCACCTGAGTGAGCAGGGACTGGCTGGGGTCTTAGCTGCCAGCTGGGGTCAACCCACCACCTGGGTAAACTGACATACTGGTTTACAAAGTATCTTCAAAATTTGAGCTCAAGCTGCTGCTAAACTCAGATTTAAAATCATGTGACAGGGTTAAAATCAGACGTGAATAATACATTTTAGAACATGGGGAAGGCATAGACCAGGCATTTCTGTTGTTCAGGTAAATGTCCAAGGCCTTTTTAAAATCCCCTTCCCATCTTTACACACACATAAGCATCTTACATACCCTTGTAAGATGAAGACATGGAGAGAGAAAAGTTGTAGCTACATTTAACATATTAATGCAATGTGACATTTTCAGCTGTGCAATTTAAAAGAAGGAAAGTCATTTCACTAGCACTGGATCTTGAGTTTTGACATTACATTTTTTCCCCCATTCCGTTTTTTTTCCTTTACTTATTTCAGCTATTCCAAGCTTTTCACATCCTTCAAGAATTATTTAAAATATGCTGACAGAACATGCCCTTTTCAACACTGGCACAGAAACAATTTCCCTAATGTACAGCTAAGAAGATGACCAAGATACATTCCCAATTCCCTGAGAAAATTAGTGGACTGTCTGCTAATCACTCTTAGCTAGGCCATGTCATCACTTATGGGTATGACTGCTAAACGAGGCCTGGCTGAAGACAAGATAGGAACATGCTCACTTTAAGTGAGAGCTACTCATGAAGCCTTCCAGAATATAAAGGGGGGCTACAAGGGAGATGGAGAGGGATTTCTCGTACAGGCATGGAGCGACAGGACAAAAGGGAATGGCTTCAAACTGAAAGAGAGCAGGTTTAGATTAGACGTTAGGAAGAAATTTTTCACTGTGAGGGTGGTGAGGCACTGAAGAGGTTGCTCAGTGAGGTTATGGATGCCTCATCCCTGGAAGTGTTCAAGGCCAGGCTGGATGGAGCTTTGAGCAACCTGGTCTAGTGGAAGGTGTCCCTGCCCATGGCGAGGGGTTGGAACAAGATGATCTTCAAGGTCCCTTCCAACCTAAACCATTCTATGATTCCATGAAGCCCTTCAGGCTTTTCAAGGAAGGGGGTTATATAAGTATGTGTGTGGGATAACCAACCTTCAGCAGTGGATCAGTCCCGTAAAGTTATCTGCTGTTCAGAGCAGTAACAGAGGGATCACGGCTGAAATTTTGTTTAAATCATCAAAGAAAATGAGCACTGCAGACATAGGTTAAGGGTAGACAATAAAAACAGAGAAGTCAATTGATTTTGACGAGGATGTGTTTACTTTGAAACAAATACTGACAGGCATATATAAAAGTCTGGCTAAGTTGCTTATTCACATTCTTCTCAGTGAAATTTGAGTGTAACCATTTACTCAAACTGGTAACATTTCTCTTTTGAGCCAGACAATTTAACAAAAAACAACAATCATCTCCAAAATTTGTACGAAAAACTAAACATTTTCCTCACCATTATTATAAAACCTCAAGCTCAAAGTGGATTTTCTCAGGTTACTAAGAAGCTCATCAGACTGGGCTGTCTCCCTTTACTAAGCCCAGGTGTCTAAACAAAAAATTAATGAGGGGGAGTGAAGTGTGGGGAGATGGAGAAGGAAAGGCTCAAAATAAACCAGTGTTATTCAAACACTGCTAGCTCCTAAATAAAACACAACAATGCTGACCAAGTGGAGACACAGAAGACCTGGCATGGCTCCAGAACACAATAACCATTTGTCTTCTTTGCCAGAGGCAAGCAGCAGCTGGGGATGCCACTGGGGGGGATAAATAGCATCACACTACAACTGGAGGATTACTCCCAGGAGCAGTGCAATACATAAGAATAAAAGATGACAAGCTAGATGAATGCTCTTTGAGAACCTTTTCAGAAAGGACTAACTGTTCTTTAGGAGAAGCAGGAAAATTAAAGAGATGCCAAAAACCGCCAACTTAGTTTTGCCGAATTCACTCAAGAATAAAAATGAATCAACAAGAAAAAGGCTTCACCTGAATCAGCCTGAAATACTGCAAGGAAACCCTGGCACAGGTAGATCTTGAACCAAGGGAAATTTTGCGCAAGTAGAGTACTTTCCTAAGAGTGAGTGGAAACCCTTTGAAGCACTCCTCAGATTTTGGAGGATTGTTATACACGGCACAATGGAAACTTCTGAGTGGCAGAAAATTTCTCAATGGTTTCATAAAAAAGCAGGGAAAGGAAGCAGAAAGTCAGCAAGCAGTTGGTATTTACGTACTCATTTATTTATTTGTTTACTGGCAAAAGATGCTTAAAATTAAAGTTATAATACTACCTGCAAGCCTGTTCCACATCAAAATCACCTGGGAAAGGTGTAAGACTGAAATCAAAACAGAAGATTGTTCGCAATGCTACGTGAGCTGTAACATAATAA
This sequence comes from Callaeas wilsoni, assembly GCA_013398955.1. NCBI lineage: Eukaryota > Metazoa > Chordata > Aves > Passeriformes > Callaeidae > Callaeas > Callaeas wilsoni. The sequence continues at coordinate 52,186 of VWPU01012099.1, read as the reverse complement.
ACACCACTGCATTTCTTACCCAAGTTCACTCCCCACCTGGCTGCCTCAATATGAATATACTGAGTGAAAGCAGAAGTGTACGTGCCTCAGAAATACACCTTTGTGGTAATAAAATGCAGAATGGACCAGACCAGCAATACAGGAAACCTTTCTGCAGCAGGGTGTGGGACCCAAAATGGGAGAGTTTTCTCAAGAGCAAACAGGAAGGAGGGCGAAAAAGGACAACAAACTCCAATTGTATGACATTGAGATTTACATAAAATAAACCATAGTCCTTTCCGAAACACCATTAAGTCAATATATTATATCCTTGCAAAATGCATGGAATGGAAGCAATTTCTTCTCTGCACCTTTCAAAGCTGACAGGAAAAAGAGCACTACAATCCTGGAAGAAACATTGTGACCAGCAAAAAAAAAACAAACAGGCAAAAGGGCTTGATTTCTACCAAGAAGGTGAAACATAGAGAAGATACCCAAGAGAACACAAGGATTCAGGTTTCCAGGTCACAGCTGTGACCTTTGGGTACCCAAATTTCCTAGGCAGTTAGTTTGAAATTCTTCGGTTACATCCAAGCAAACAAGTCACCACAAGATAAAGGGTGTGGATTTACAGCTCATGAACTGCTGAAGCCAGGTAGCTATGGAGCAACTCTACTTTCAGCCATGACAAACCGGTGGTAAAGTAAAAGAGTATCAGCATCTGAAAGGTGCTTTGCCTTAGAAGAGAGATAATGCTTAAGATGAGCACCACACAAAATGGGTTAACTAGGACTGATAGGGTGACAAGAAGGAAATGTATGGGCTGATTACCAGAAAGACTTGCTGGTACACAAACGTGTTAGACCATGGAGCAATCTGCCACAGGAACTGGTGGAAGTCCAGTCAGATGAAGCTTTATGAAAAAACTTACACCAAACAACAGACAGAACATAGGCAGTCATTCTTCACTTCAGGGAAACAGCAGAGGTATTTCCACACATACAGAGCCCCCCCTACCCCTGCCCCTCCACCCAAACACAAAAGCTTTACACAGAACTTTCTAGAATGGAATCCTTTCTTGGTCACAGCACTTTTGCTCCCAGCAAAGCATGACACCATCGCCGTGCAGGGGGATTGGATCTGTCCCTTTCCATAGGGCAGCACTGGTTCTGTGACCGCAGCCCGCCCAGCTTCGGTCCCTGCGCTGCCTCTCAGCTCAGGACCCTGCCAGCCAGCAAAATGTGAAACTAAGGCCAAGAAAATTACCTCCTGCATTTGAAAATGACTGGCGTCCTCCACTCTGCAGAGACTGAAGACATTTGCCATGTCCTTAACCAAGGCAGGCTTGCAGGGTTAGTGTTTTGAATATTCTTATATTGCTTCCTACAGACATGTGTCATTCAAGCTTTGACTAGAGACTTCCAAATAAATCTATGCTGAGGTTTAACAAGCTCTTACTCAGCTCTGCTCTGTGGCATTCACAATACAGTAGACAGCAGCACATCTGAACACCACTAATAATACAAAAAGACCTATTATAGGTAGAGTTCAGCCCATTAACTATCCTGTAGCAGCAGTTACTCAGGGGCTGAGTAACCGCAGGTTTAATAGCTGTGACCTGCAGCTATTTGCAGAGACATACCAATGTAAGTGTATTTTGGGAAGTGCTGTGTGCTGAAATGTGCTCTGTGGTTCCAGGCACTCCCTTGCATTGACTATCAACAACCAGCACTTTTCAAAGTCCAGCTCATTTGACAAAGGGACAACAGCCTCTCTCCTCACCAAGAAACTTAAAGAAGTGACAGTTTTCAATATCTGGCAAGTTCATAGTCTCTCCACTACGTGCACTTCAACACCAAACAAGTTACCAGTGCAATTAGGAAACTCCCTTTGCAAAGAAAACTGATTTTATTTACTGTCTGAAAAGAGCTTTCACAGGCAACCTGGGCTCAGCAGAAGCCAGGCAGCAAGGATTACAGAATATGCACTTCTATAGCACATCCTGAGTCAGACGTTTGAACACTGAGTATCTACATGTGGTAAAGATGCTTTAAGAGACAAAGGTAAGTCTCAGAACGGATGCCATGTCATATTTATTACTGCCATGAGTAACTGACAATAGGACTTCAAGGCTTGTCATCCCTTCTCACTGCAATTTATCATCTTTCTTCCCCTTCCCCTTTATGCACCCTACATCCCAGGATGACCTCAGAAAGCACAAAAAACAGCCAACTCATCTCCAGGGTGCACTGGCAATGAGTACTATGCTAGGGGCAGTCTCACCTTTGGTTTTCCTGCTAACAGTGGCAATTTCAATTTTAAGTATTTTATTGCCTGTAGACGAAAGCAAAATGGAAAAGTAGCTCAAACATGTTAAGTACCACTGAATTTATCCTGGTAATATATAGCAGGAACTGGTTTTATGGTTAAAACCAACAAAACATAGGTTCACACAGTTGGCACTGGTGGAGGGAGGCAAGGCACTGCAAAGCTGTATTACCACCATGGCAGTGGGCTTTGCAGCAGAAGTCACCTTGCAACAGAAACTAAGAATATACACAGGAGAATTCAGCTGTTTTCTTCTCTGCTGAAAATAAATGCCTCAAATAAGTGCTTCAAGTAACTTTTAAGTAATAAAAATAGCTCAAGAAAAATGGGTGCCTTTCAAGCTGTCTCCTTCTATGGGAAACATGATGAGAAAAAACTAAGACCTAACAGCAATTAATTTCCAGCCAATCCAATAAAGTGCATTTTATCACTTGTATTTATATCTCAGACTGACACAAGGCAGTTAGACATCAGCTAACTACCTACTATAAAGATGACAGCAATAGTGTAACAATTTATTTCACTTATTCTGTTGGGTTTTTTTAATTTAGTTAGATTTTACTTTAGGAAGCAACAGCAAGGGAATTATTTTTACCAGGAGTATAAAGTTTCCCCTCTTCATCCTGTGGTTGTAGGAAGGTTGACCTTCATTTTCTCGGTAATAAAACTTTTCTTTTGCAGTTTTTTCTTTTTTTAGACATTTCAAGCTCATTACATTAGTCTGCTATTTCAGAATCCGGAGGTTGTCCTGAGTTCTGGAGAAAATGGGTAGTATCTTCAAAAACAAGTCTGGGATTGCTCTATCTAAAATACACGGTATTTTAAAATGGAATAGGAGGCGTGGCTGAGTCACAGGCCCACACTTGTGTTAGCACGAATCTTCCTAGGAAAATTAGGAAAGAAGGACACACTGGGATTGACTTTAGTCCAGATTAGCAACGTAACTACATATTTCATGCTCTTTAGCAGATTACCCAGTTCAGGTGGGAAAGATGCTACCTACAAAGGCTACGCCTGCAACCTCACTTTCCCAGCTATTGCACAGGGACACTCCCAGAGCTCCTGCCCAGAGCCACCTCCTTGGACCACAGGATGTACCAGACTACAGAAAAGGTTTTTTATGAAGTCCCTCTACACTACTGAAGAGAGTCTCTCACATCCTCTCACTCCTTCAAAAAAGCCTACTAAAAATGCAGCAATACACTGCTGGTATGTTTGGGTTTTCATTTTATAGGGGCAGAGGCTCTCCGAGTTGCCGTGCTACTTGCCTTCTGTATTTATGTCTGCTATATTTGACTGGTTCCCACAGAACCAAAATCCCTCACTGAATACTGAAATTATCTCATTAAAAAAATAAGTTTTCATCCTGAACTTAGTATTACAAGCTTTCTTTCTCTACCACATACCTAGTATGCCTATGGAGTATGCATGTTCCTTTGCATATGGTAGTATCTCATTAAGTAATAAAAGTGCAACGTAATAAAAGTGTAATCACTGAAACATTAACAGAAATTCCTCATTCTGTACAGCTTATTTTGTAGGAAATAAAAAATTAAAAGCCTATAATTTTAGTTTTCTTCTACTTCTCTGCCAATAAGTATCAGGACATCACAGAGTATCCTGAATTAGAAGGGACCCACAAGGATCACAGAGTCAAATTCCTATAGTAAATTCACAATGTAGTATTTTTTTAAAAAGAGAGCCATGAGAAACACAAATAGAAAAATCATGCTACTTTGTAAAGCATAACACAGGCTATTGCACTGTATTATATTTTGCTCTCAAGTTAGAAAAGTTCCTCAAAAATGGCCAAAATAAGTACAGCAATTTCTACGAATGTTCACAGCAGGAAGGACATCAATGGATTAGCTTCAGCACATGGCCTGAGAGGATCTGCCTTCCTGTGCCCCAAAAGTACAAGTCACTCATGCACATTTGCATCATTAAGTAATAGAAGAGGTCTAGAACAACACGAATACAAGTAGTTTAACAGTAAAGATGGTCAGAAAATCTGCCAGCATTTGATAAAGGAATTCATTCAGAAAAAATTTTTCAGCTAAGATTTTTTGGAGGAGGGGTGGACAGATGGGATGAGATTCACACACACACTCGTCTGTGCAGAGTGGGCTGTTGCATTCATATTTACACCCTGAGGAGACAGGGCATTTGGCTTTTTGCATGAACCTCAACAGCAGCTGCTCAGCACCTTTGAAAAGCAGGCTCATTACTTAGCAACTTACCTCAGACTTCAGATATAAGAAGGACCAGGATGGTCAGTTATCTGACTTGTCCTATGGCCAAGACACAGAACTTCCCCTCATCATGCCCTCCACTGTAACTGACAACCCGATGGAATACTTAACTTTGTGAAAATAATAAAATCATGACTTTAAACAGTTTTTACTAACTGTGAAGTTAATTTGATACCTAGTAATATCTTTTAGTGATTATTTCCCCTTACTAGAGAACCTCAGTTCCACTGTAATACTGCAAATTTCATGTTCCCACTACACCTTCTATGCAATTTAAAAAAAAATCACTTTCAAAATCTAAAGGAACATATGAAAAATTTAGTTCTGCCACATTTGTCTTTCAGAAGATTACAACTGGAGTCAGGCTGTAAGTCAGCATTCAGCAGTGGTCCAGGAGGCAGGACTCCTCACTGAGATTGGCTGCAGGACACAACAGCAAGTGTTCGAACACTGAGGCTGCCACCTCCAGCTAAGAGCTAGCACCATAGCTTACAGCCCAGGATGTGCTGCAGCCACACCCCGGCGGCAAGGCACGCTTCTGCCTGTCCCAGTGCAGGGAACAAAGTGTGACAAACACAGCAGTGTAAGCTGGTACACAGCTAGCCAGGAGCAGAAGGGAGAAGAGCAGTTTAGAGGCAACCATCCTAACAGCTCATCACAAAGCAGGAGGCTTCTCATCACCAGTGCTCTCTCTACACAAACAGTCATTCCAGTGCTGTACTTGGATAGATTAACACGTTGGGTAGGTCTGTGGTCACATTCAGGCAGAGACATGCATGATTTGCCTCTTCTTTCCACAGTCAGAGCAGATGGACCCTGGCTCTGCTGGCGATACTGCCTGACCTCACTGATGTGGCACAGGGCTCAGGAGGCTAGTAAGACCCACGGAGAACAAAGCCAGTCCTCTGATATGCTAGCACAATTTTGCAACCTTAAAATGAGGAATTGGCTTGCCTCCAGACAACTTCAAGTACAAGCACAGGACAAGCTCCAAACACAGGTCCTTCGGTACAGACTGTTCTGAACACCACAGCGCAGATGTTTGTGAAGGGGAACAAAGAAGGATGCAGAGCTGGTGCAAAGAGTGGTCTGAAGTTTGAAATTTGCTCTTCAAAAGCTCTGTACTTCAGGTTTAACCTGCTTATGTTAACTGCAGAATCATTCATCTCAAAAGGAAGTTCCATACGCAGAGCTTAAAAAAATGAGCCAGTCAGTAGAAGCCTGTAAAACAAGGGACAAAATGCAAACCACTGACCAGCAAGTTGCATGTATCCTTGAAATAAATACATGCTTTCCACGGAGATTAAGTGACTTGAACTTTTTGGTAGCCATGCCATTGCTCTCTTTTCAGCTTCTCATCCCCAAACTACAGCACATAGAAAAGCAGCATCAATGTTTTTACTGTTAGCCTTAATAAACACATCCACAAATACTATTTTGATGGTCTCCAGTTTTAGAATTGGCTTGTAGAGAACTTTTTCTTTTACCCATTTATTCTTGGTCAAATGCTTTTGAAATAGGAGAAATGACAAACGAATGAAACAATGGATGTTAAAGTAGATAGTGAGAAATGCACGGAAATCAGACAGGAGAGAAAAGTCTGCTATAAAGTTCCCAGCACCAGACTGAAATGTTAGGAAGCACTGTATGTGGTTTACATGCAAACAGTTGCAATGAGGGCACTTAATTCAAAGCTCTAGGCACAACTAATGTTTTTTTGTTCTGATAAAATGTAAGTTCTTCAAATCCCTGGCTGCTGGAAGCATCTGCAGAAATGACAGCACCATCTTAAATAATCTCTTTATGCTGTCCACAGAACAAGACAACCAATATGGGTTTGGTTTGGCCTACCTCACCAGCTTAGACAAACTCTGATAACCCTGCCCAAAACAGACTTTGTGTGGCATTTCCTTGCCCCATCTCCTACAGCTGCCACATCTCAGATAAACGCAGCCTGGGTGAACACAGTGACATATGATTTTCAACATCTGTAGTGTTCTGAATGAAGTAAGCATACAGTATCACAACCTGCAGGTCAGTGAAGCATGCTACACTGCGAGATCTCGTTCTTCAGTGTTAAAATACACTACAGAAACAGCTTTGGTTTTGCAAACTGAGAGACAGAATTCAGCACTGTTTTGTTGTTGAGCTGTTCCAGCTCACAGGTTTGTTGTATGGCAGAGTAAGACAGCAACTGAGTTAAGACCTGAGGTCCTTAAGCATGACAGCCTCCCCATTTTAGTAGAAAATACCACCACTCATGCTTAGCACTGTATTTTCATACCTTCCTTACTATAAGAATGTATTTTACACGGGATATTTTCCAGAGAAAATAATAACATTTACTGTTTTCTCCTTCTTGAAGACTCCAGATTCTAAGGTCAGGGAACTAAGAATTTTAAGTGACTGCAGGAAGACCAGCAACAATATATTGAATTCCACCAAAATCTCAGCTTTTCCATTACAACTTGGATTCATATCCAAACTCCTTTAAAACTCAGGTAACACTAAATGCAAATACTGCATTTTGGTTCCTTCTTGAAAAGTTAAAAAACAGGAGAATTTGTTCAGTGCATATCCCAGAATCAGAGAGAATACTTACAACAAAGCATTTCCTTACAATACTTAACTTTCTCCACACCTACTATGCAACCCTTGAGCCACTACGATCCATAAATACAGTGCAATCTATGTTCCTGTCAACTTACTGTTGCACCAAACACAGATGTGGGGCATTTCCCACTCATTTATTGTCTATACACCAGACCCTGAGGGGCAATTTTTAAAAAAGATCTTTTCTGATCACGTTCAGCTTTCACCTCCAGTGAAAGCTAAGTCACAGAATCATAGGATCACAGAAGGGACCCATCACAGTCATGGAGTCCAACTCCTGACCTGTGCAGGACACTCCAAGAATCACACCATGTGCCTAAAAGCATTGTCCAAACACTTCTTGAACTCAGGCAGGCTTGGAGTTGTGACTACCTCCCTGAGGACCCTGTTTCAGTGCTCGACCACCCTCTTCACCTCAAAGGTGAAAAATCTTTCCCTGATATCCAACCTAAACCTCCTCAGTTTCATACCTTTCCTCCAGATCTGCACTGGTCTTGAGAGTGAAGAGATCAGTGTCCGCCCCTCCTCTTCTCCTCACAGGAACTTGTAACTGCAATGGGGTCCCCCCTCAGTCTCTTCTTCTCCAGGCTGAACAGACCAAGCGACCTCAGCTGCTCCTCATATGGCTTCTCTGCAAGGCCCTTCACATCTTCATGGCTTTCTTTGGACACTCTCTAACAGCTTGATGGCTTTTTTATATTGTGGTGCCCAAAACTGCACACATCACTCAAGGTGAGGCCGCCACAGTGCAGAGCAGATGGAGACAGTTCCCTCTCTTGCCTGGCTGTTGATGCTGTGCCTGATGCCCCCAGGACATGGATGGCTCTCCTGGCTGCCAGGACACTGCTGACACTCATGTTCAACTTGCCATCGACCAAGTCCCCAGGCCCCTTTCCACAGCACTGCTCAGAAGTCATTTAAGTCAAGCATGTTATTGGTATCAATATACAATAACAAAAGGCCTGAAATACGCAGACATTCAGACCTGAACTTATAACTTCTCTCGATTGAAGAGAACCCCAAACCTAAACAAGAAAAAAACCCCACCACAGGAAAAAAAAAATTGAATTTTGAATTTTGAAGCAGAAGAGTCTTAGATCTGTACAAAGAGTGCACAACACTGTAAAGTTGGAATAGCAGTCTAGATCCCAGACCCTTCCAGAGAACTTTAATTCTTTAGCTATTACTTGGTGGAGCACTAATTAAGAAGACTTAACAGATTAAAGTGTGAGTTGTTTCAATATCAAACAGTTGCTTCTATTTTAAATACTCAGGAGATACTCCATTATAACAGATGGAGATGTCCCATGAATATGAACATCTATGCGAGCACAGAGCATCATTAGATCAAGATTACAAATATGTAAGTAAAGAATTTTACAAGCAGTGCCCCTCCACAGCAATGTGGAACTGTTCAATAAGAGAGCCGCTTTGTTTTGCTTTAAATTTCTATTTACTTGCTGTTTCTGGGTGTTTCCTCATTGTTTTATGCTTCATCGTACTAGCATGAGCACGTCACTGTGCCATAGACTGTTGCTAAGTGATCTTCTGCAAACACACCAAGTTCTTGAGACAAAATCATAAACAGTCCTGAGAGATTCAATAAATAAAGTTGCAGCACATCAATCCTAAGAAAATTTGTAAGGAATTAAAATTCCCAATCATCAACAACTATGCTTAGTACTTCTCTCTACTGAAGATGAAGTAAACTCTGTCAGCTCTTTTTTTAAACATTAACTTGATGGTATTACTGCACCAAAACTTGGCTACAGACTGACATATCTGGGCAGTAACATAGTAGACCATCAAGACAACATTTCCATGGACAGATTATTTTTCATGCATGAGTACGCTGCATTTGCATTGTGATTCCTTAAACAAAAAGACAGCATAGCATTACTTCAAAATCACTTTTGCTGTAAGCAGAGTTAGGCTGCACCCACTCCAGGAGAGTCTTGGACAGCAGTTATAAAAAACAATCCTCCAAAACTGGGAATATTCAGATTTATGGAGAAAGCAAAAGCAGTCAGATTCATTTATTTGAAAAGAACACATCAAAAGCATCACAGAGCCACGAGCTATAAAAACACCAACAGATCCCTTTACCGGCTGCTAAGAAAGTACAGGACACCTGACAATAATCTCCACTGGCTGAGGACTACCACAGTTCCTGGCATGGGACCATGGCTTAGCAACCACATAAGAACAACTTTCAAGTCCCATGTGGTTTCAAGGACAGTGGGCTGCCCATGCCTGACTTTGGTTTGAACTCGGTCCCTCCAAACTAAGCAAGATGCTCTTCACCTGCAACACTACTGCTTCTAGCTGGTGTTTCACTGGGGAGGCAATTGGGTAAGGCACTCCCTCTTCCATTCCCAATTGGAGAGGTCCTCCTCGCACTCAAGGGTATCTGCTGGTTGGCAGTGCAGAGACATAGTAAGCAAAGCCAGGAGTGTGGTGGAAACAGACTTGCTGAAAGCATCATTTAAACCTTTCTCGTGTCTAAGTCAGCACTTTGCCACTTCAGAAGAAAGGACCTTGACAAAGGAGAAGTTGAAGAGACAGCCAGGAAAATGCAATTCTACTTGCCTTCTAAGCTTCCACTACACCAACTACTGACTGACCATCAGGGTACCTCACGAGCCTCTTTCCTTCCTTGCGCTATTTTGAAGTCAAACCTACTCTATACTAATACAGAAGTAAATATAATCCACTGAGCTGCTGTACGAAGGGCTGACTGTGCTAAACTAGTAAAAAGACATTAAACCAACAGACCTTTAAAAGGCACTGCAAGGCCTGGACCCTACTGTATAGGCTGAACATGCTACACAGCACAAGCAGCAGCACTGTCCTGGTTCCTGAGGGTGCTGTACCTGCTCAGGCACAGCATAATCACACCTATGTGGCACACAGTGCTCACAGAGCCAACATAGCTTTTGTGTGCATCCGCTTCTGCAGGCTCACTCAAAAAGATTCAGATTTTTGGAAGCATGGAAAAAGTAGAAATGCATTGTTTTCACTGTACAAGCAGGTTGAAGAAGCTAAGAAGAGACCCAGTAGGCAGCTACTTCAAAGAACAGCAATCACAGCATTTATCAAAAGAAAGAAGAGAATTTGAGCATTCAACACACCTGTTAGACAAGACTGACCACCAGGGTGTAGTTTCCTCACCCAAAAGGAACTGAAACCAGTGTGAGGACATGGCCCTTTACTGGTAGGAAAAAGGTCCTCTGGCCAATGGAGGGTCATTAAGTCTAACCTGCCCTTTTTGGCTCAGAAGTGGAAAAACTATCAGGAGCAGGGCCCAGTGGAAGGATCTGTCACCAGCAGGGAACAAGTGCTATCTCTACCTCAGTTTTAGTCACTTAGTTCACTGATAACTAGCTATTAAGCTTTGCATGGTATGTAAGTCATCATAACAGGTTCATGACCATGTAATCTGCTTTGACTCAGTTTCAAACTGCTTTGTACTTAAAAAGAAAAAGTTCTGTTTCTCTCTTAATAGCTGCTGTTCTTTTTTCAGCCACTTAAAGGTTGTTATCATAAAGGAAAGGGTATTACAAAATAAGCACATCTAGGTCACAGGAAAGAACATTTTCCAAGCTAACCTACAGTACAAATGACCTCTCTGCAATCAACATAAATTCTCTACAGAAAGCAGTTAGCCTGTTCTTTAATCTTGCCATCAGTAAGGCGATGAACAATTTAACACTGGCTATGCCGCTGAGGTTACAGGACACTGCAGCTGTGCAACGAAGCTTCTTGTACAAGAAAACAATTTCAGATGCACTTAGACCTTTGAGTAAAGGAAGCTCTTAGCTCCAATCAACAATTTATGACAAAAACAAAGCTAAAAAGCTTCTCAGATTGCAAAATCAGCCAAAAATTCCTCTACAACAGTTGTTTTCCTTACATTTCAGTCTTTTACAGTATTAGCTCAGTCCCAATGGCATCTTTTCCATCCCGTCCTGGGATGATTCTGTCAAAACACTGTAAATAACTTCTTTGCACTTTGGCAAGGTACCAGGAGGAGAGATAGTTTTTTTGTAAAAAAGGCCCTCACTAACTACTGAATGCTCACCTTAAAACACACTCTAACAAGGACACTACGCATAAGTTAACATGTATAACAACTTTAGATTAGACATGAACTTATTCAGGGAAGCATGCCAACTGGGAAATTAAATGAGGCAACTATAATTTACTGAAGAAAGCTCAGGCTGAAAAATTGATCAGTGAATTCTAGTAAGACACTGAACGATCATGGATCCTAAAATAGCAACCAAAAAACAGTGTAAGGTAAGTCCATTGCTCAGACAGAATAACAGAAGCATTTTATAGTTTTGTATGTAGGTGTAGTTTCTGCTCTCCCACCCATAAGCTCTGTTGTGCCAGTTTTCAAAGCAGCACCACCCTCAATTTGATTTATTTTCTTTAAATCATGACTGAAATGTGAGATACCTTACTGACTGGTTAGCTGACAGCATTGCCTTAGGATCCTACAAGCTGACAAGCAAACTTCAACCAAAAGCATAGCAGACAAGTTCTCTTGACAGGCTTTTATTCACCTATAATATGGGCAACAAGTAATTCTTTTGACTCCTTTTGACGAAAATAACCTTAACGTAAGAAAAGAACCATTAAAGTAAAATGTACTATAGCATCACCATTTCAGTGACAAATCTGAACACTGAAGTCAGGCTTGGATTTGCTGTGTTTTTAATACACAGTTGAGTCACAGAAAGCACACCCGGATACGGAGCCTCCTGGGAACAAAATCACCCTGCTCTGTGGGCAGGTGAGCTGCAGGAGAAGTAGGAGAGCACAAACTGTGACTACCATGAACAAAGCTGCCTCATAGAACTGCACAAAGCTGGATGGCTTTTGTGGTTCCTCTGGCTTTGGGACTTACACAGTGCTATGTCAGTAGCACACTATCTCTAAACTAAGTTTCTTCCCTGAAGAAACTGAGCAACAGAGAGGTTCACAGGAACCTGCTGGAGAAAGCTTCTCTCCAGGCTCCCCCCAGTCTATGGGAATAAAGTTAACTCTTGCCCTCAACCTTCTCTCTGAAAAGAGCTTTCCAAAAGGAGGGTCTACTTCCGTCACTTGCTAAGGGACTGACTGCTTAGGGGTGATCAATGGTATCCGGTGACTATTTCAATCCATTTATTAAGCGTGGTTACCCACCCCTGCTTCTTGCACAGCCAGCAGAGAACCACACTAATGTCATCTAGAAAGCTGCAGCAGCAGTCTCCTTTGTCATATGAGGGAAGAGGGTTGGAAAAAAAAAGAAACCCTTGAATTAACATACTACAGCTCTGTGACCTTATGCTAAAGAAATACACATCTGGGATAAACCACTTCTATGCTGCTTTGGAGAAACTATGCTTATAATCATATAAATTTCTCCTGGTAATCTCCTGTCTTCCTCAAAGTGAAATCCTAGATTCAACAATTTCTGCCCTATATTATTAATTGCACTGCTTTTGGTACCAGTGCAAAATTACCGTTAGCAGTAAATATTACCAAAAAGTTGACAGTGATTAAAAATAAACTGTCAAAAAGTCCAGAAGTGTTTTCCGTCAAAAGGTCAACATTAGAGATATTGCAAAATAACAACCAAAGGCACAAAAAACTCCTACAACATGTGCAGAAACCCCTTCTGCCTGATCTGTCTATATTTAGACACACAGCAAAGAGGTCTACACTTTTGCAAAAAGAAATTAAAAGAAAAACTAAGTGTATTGCTTTCACTAGAAATGCAGAGTTAAAGTGAAAAATAAATACTTACTCTAGCAAAAGACATCACCCTTAAAACACAGTGCGCCTTGGAGAGAAAAAAGGGGATGGGATGGGGGCAGAAGTTCAGCTGTTCTAATTAAGTTGAAGCCACTCTTCTGTCTTCTGCTTTATTTCCATGAAGGCAATGAGGTTCAGGAAAACATTTCCAGTTTTTGCTGTATTTGATTGTGCTCTGTTTTATACAGAGGCAGCTTAAGTACATGCATTAGGAGTTTCTCTAGCTTAAGGCTAAAGACCAAATACAGGAAAACCTAAGAAACTTTAGGGCTTAACGTCTTTAAGCATCAGGTTATATTGGAACCATTCACTCTTGCAACATGAATACGTTTATTTCCTTTAATTGTGAAGTGCCAGAAGAGCAAACAAGTATGCAATATTTCCAGATACAATTATCTCAGGCCACAGATCAAAGGAGTAAGTAAGTCCTGCAGAAGCTGGAGAAAGAAGAGTCAACATACACTGAAAAGACTTCCTCAAGCTCCACTGATCTTTCACAGTTCAGACCTACCAGCACCCCCACTGAGGAAGACAGACATACAAATAGACCTCCTTCACTGTTCTGATGATACTCTCTCTATAAAGCTTCTGTTGGAAGCATCCAAGTCTGAGCTACGGTGGGTACATGAGACATTGCTCCTAAAAAGTATCTCTGTAGATATAAACCCCAGGACTGAAGACAAGGTTATAACTGCTGCGACAGGAATGAGCTTGCAACTCTGACAGAGCAGAGAACTGCATGATATCAGCCCCAAAAAACCACAAAGGATGGGGCATTCATCTGGGAGAGGACAGGGTCAGAGATACAGTCACCCTTGTCACGGTATCATATTAACTGCCCATCCTTCCTACTCCAAGAACAAGCTTCAGAAAAGGTCAAAAGAGCTACATGCATATTTGTACTTCAACACTGACTCCGCAGTTTCAGCAAAACTGCAAATGAGACAGGTTGCTTTTAAAATAAGGCATTTCCTGAGTCACATGCCTCTGAACACACTCCATGTGCCTGTTTTGATACCATATCACAACACCTGCATCCAGTGAGACAAATAATTCTATTGTTTAATGCAGACTCAAAGCCAAGTCTTTGTTGGCCAATAGGCACTACTGCAATTATCATGATTCATAAAAGCACTGTCTAATTGTTATTTTGTGCAAAGACTGGGACTGTATGCTCCAAAAAGAGGCAAATAAAGAGTTTTACAACCCAGCATTTCTTTGAGGGTCTTATTTTTATCCATACTGCTTCTTGATGAGGGATTTATGAAGCTTTGCAGTTCACAGAAGTATCTAGGAAGCCGTATGCTAATAGCAGAAAGAATATTATACAGCAATCTTCAGAAATTAACAGCCCCGTTTTCCTTCATACACTCATTTGTCTCTAAATCCATCCACTTAGATATCTGAAAGTAACTTAAATGGCATTCCACCATGTGGAATATTATCTTCATTAGGAAATAGAGGCAGAATTTGTAACGGACTTGCCTAAAGTGCCTGCAGGAAGTGACAAAGCAAGGCAACTCCTCGCTGCAATTTCAGTCCCATTACAGCCACCAAAATCTTTGGCAGAGGTCCCACAGGGACTGGATTTTCACTCAGGACTTCCCAACTCCCAGCCTTTAGCACTGTTAGGAATCACTGCCTCATCACTACATACCAAGGAGTGGGGAGAACACGAAGGGGATGGGCAGAGCTGGCTCCATAGGCCAAAACAGTACAAGCTCCAACCTGACAGCCAATCATTATACATTAGTTACAGATTTCTAAATCTTAGTAATGTTTTCACTCACACAGGTGCTGTCTGCAACTGACTGCAGAACCCACAGCTCTCCGAGGCTGCTGCAATTCACCATCAAAAGAAAGCAGTCAAACCAGTCACTAAGAGACTCTCTCTGAGACACAAAAATTTCTTCATGGTTCTCTCTCTCTCACTCACTCACCAAAAGTGAAAATAAATCTGAATGCAATTTGATTTCTTCAGCTTACTCTGTCTAATTTTTAAGAATAAGTGTTTGCTATTTATTTAATCTGCTTAATCCACATGGTGAAAATGTTCCATAGTTTTGTCTTCCTTCCCTGCCCAAACAGATGTGTATTCATTCTTCTTCCCCAGTGGACCAGAAAGGCCCATGCTGTACCTAACTGACCACGTGCTGATGCAATATAAAGCAAAGTGCCAAAGTCATCTCTCCCTGCACTGGAGCCTATGCTTCATTCCTGCTGAGCAATGCTGCTTCTCAGCTACCATGAAGGTCTCACACAGAAGGATCTCCTCTACTGAGAAGGACCAGAGGGAGGATTCTGCCTGGGATTTGTTCTTCCACACTACTGCTGTTTCTGGATTTGAAACTGAGATTAATGCACTTTTTCGGAAGCCCTACTTTGTGTGCTTAGCACACCCTTTGTAGCACTGACACTAAGAAGTATCAGGATCTTTCCAAGATTTTAACCAGTGCCCCCCCCACCTTCAAACACATGCAAATTACCTAACACAATTCAGACTGAGAAGGGCTGGAGGGCCTCTATAGGATCATTTCCAAAAATGCACTGAAGGCAAAGCAGGCTGCCATTCTCAGGCAAACATGCACTTTACTGAGGGCCTGGCACGCATGTAAAAATAAACTTTCTTCTCCCAGTACTAGAGAGCCAACTCTCCAACATCTCAACAACCTTGCTTGCTTTGGAAGCTTTCCAGTCACATCTTTCTGTATATGCTATCAAATATATATTTTACAAGCTCCTTTTCTTGGTTAGAATACTGCTGTTTCAAGCTTATTCCATTAATATTTCATGTGAAAATAAACGTCTCCTCATTTCTAGAGAACAACAGTTCCCTGGCAACAAATAGTAGAAACCATTGTCATTAGTATTTCACTTTGATTGCAGAATTAAAAAGTGCGGAGGGCACCCTGAATTCTTTGCAGGTTTCAAGAAAACCCATGTCTCAAAGGGTTTACTTTTCCACAGTAAAAGATTTCAAATATCTTGATTCCCAGAGAGTTGGGGGAAAAAGGAAAAACAAGACAGCAGTCGAGTCCATTGTAACTACTACAATCAGCTGTTCCACATCGGAAAACATGTTCTCCTTCATATCCCACTATTAAAAAGCGTGTAGTTTGAAATATGACTAATCCCACTTTTATAGCCAATTGACTAGAACATCTTTCCAAGATAAAAGAGTATTAGTGTTCATTTGAACCAAAAAACACCCACCAAAAATAGGAAATCCTCACTATTTTAGAATTAAAAAATGCGAGCAAGAGCTCTAGGAAAGTCTGGGTGTGGAAGTGCTTGAAACAGCTTTGAAGTCGCGAGAAATACGAAGGCTCCAAACTTTGTCACACAAAAACAGAACTGGCAATTTGTCAGAAGCCAAAGGGCTGCAGCTAATTATTCTGGTTTTGCATAGCTTGTGAAACAAAAATAAATGTATGTCTCTATCAGAGGTACTTGTGATGATTTCCACTTCAGTGCACATGTTTTTACTCTTACATTCTTCAAACTAAGTCAACAGATTTTTCCTGAAAAACAAGGTAGATGTTCTTTCTCTCCCTTGCCAGGGTACAAAGTTGTAAGAAACTGGCTACTTTACTAGCTAAAGAAGAACTGACACTTTTCAATCCTAAATTTTGCCCTCCACTAATTTGGGTGATGGACGGCTGGAAATTTAACAAGATCAGAAACAGCTTTACTTTTAAGACGCTACGTAAACTCCTTATTTGCTAGATTCCATTACAGAAAATAGCTTTTTTTAATAATAAACACCTCATCAGCCATCCACTGCATAGCTTCGTAGGCAGTCTTCCCCTTGAAACAGCGATGAAAGAATTTACTAAAAAAATGCTTCTGTTTAAGCATTTTCTAAGCAAGTCATCCCAATGCCAGCACAAGAGCAGCTCTGCCCCAGCCCTGCCAGCTGCTGCCTGCCTAGCAACTGCCTGCAGGCCATGGCAGATGGGCTTCGGTCATGTCTGTCACCTGTTCAGGGCATCTCTACCCTTCTCTGGCCACCAGCTCAAGCCACACCAGCTGAGCAGACAGATGTGAAGGGTGGGAAGAGCCAGTAAGAAAGGAGAAGGTATGTAACTGCCACGGGAACCACGAGAGCATTACATTCTGAATACTTTCAATGCAGCCTGAAGATTAAACACAGCTGAATTGGTGCTGCCTTTCACTGGAAGAGAGCCAGCAACTCCAGCCCTGCTGACCACCTTTAATTGCTCTTGCCTTCATGCCCACACAACAGCACAAGCTAGTGACCGCACACCCCTTCCGAGACAGCTGCCGCTGAAATTCCTGCAACACAGGTTTGCAGCACAGATCCCACCAGCACTGGGGCTGGTACTGCAACAGCTTCCCTGGGGGAAATGGGACACAGCCTTCAGTCTTTCCTCCTGCAAAACTGGAACAAGAGCGCTTCCTTACCTTATGGGGTACAAACAAGTAAACGCCCTAATTTAAAAAGCATCCTGATACTGGAGTGATCCTTGCTTTAAAAAAAACCAAGCAAATGCCCCGTAATAAGGTGAGAGATGCAGCAAAGTATTCTGTTAAGAGCCCATCTTGAAAAGCCAGTAAATCGCTTTTTTGGTTTTTTCCTTGTAATATAACACTGGTTTGCAGCTGCCCCACTGACTTGGATTTAAGTTGCAGAAAGCAAATCTAGATCCAAAACACTGCCAGATTTTAAGGATGCTGCTACTCAGAGTTCTGTCATGCCCACTGGAAAAATAGAAATGAGCTAATCCTATTAAGGCTCCCAAATGTTTGGGTGCAGGCTCAGACTCATACTGTCTTTGGAAAGTTCATAACCTTGAAAGCTTTTTAGTTAATTAATCTACTGTACCATCTTCTAAGCCAGCTAGTTGATGGATGTTACTCAGTTGTACTATATGATGTTGCACATTTCAGCTCTTGTACCTTGCATTCACAATGAATTCTTATTATGTTAGAAATAAATCAGGGTTAGGGTTAGGGTTAAAAATAAAATTATGGTCTAAAAATGGTCTAAAATGGTCTAAAAAAATCCAACTGTTTATCATCACACAAGTTGAGAGGTTTTCTGTTTGTTTATAATGTGATGCTTTAATTAAGGTCTTACTGCTAGATAAAGGAGAATGCCTGCTTAGCATCCCACTGCCAGTCCTGTTCTTGCTTTATTTCTCTTTGGAGGACGTGCATGTTTCCCCATTCAATAAAAATAGAAAGCTGGAACCACTCTTTCTGCTGAAAGTGGAAGTCTGAGAGACGACAAAACACAAAACCTGAACACAAGTCACAAAATGTTAATTGCTGTCTAGAAGCAGCTCACTGAATCTGTACAGCACAGCTAGCTTTAAGAAAGCAAAATAAAATAATTTAATCTGTCTAGCCAAAGAAGAGAGGACTATCCTAAATCCTCCCTGCAGGAAGGAAACAGAAGTCACACAGGTGCTTATTTGAAAACTTCCAAGACTTCCCCTTAGTAGTAGAAAATCTTTTCCTGCTCCTGTGAAACATCTTTGGAAAAGAATAATCTGATGTCTGTTCACAGAAGTCAGCACATACCAGTCCCTTGTGCTTTGCTCTCTAGAAGCCAGTAAATAAACCTTACCTTCCAACTCACTACTTATTACTGGAAAGCAAGTCTACATTCAGAAAAATTCTGCATTTATGTAAAGAAGAAATTAGGTAACCATCCTGTGTATCTTGGGTTTTGATTTGCTTGCTTACTGCCAGATCTAAGAGCTGGTTTCTCCCTAACAGGACAGGTTCTTTAAAGGAAGAGAAGGGGAAGAAAATCAAAGAAATGCTGCTGCTTGACACAGGAAGACAGTATTCCCTCTGTCAAATAAACCTTGAGCACCAGATGGACACCAAGACAATCCTTCATCTAGAAGCAGAGCTAGGGGGACAGATCATGCCAAGTGCCTCAAGCAAAGGTTTCTAGCAATAAAGGATGAAGAAAGAGCCCATTTCTGATACACTGCCTACTGGCTGAAGCACACGCATCGGGATACGTGAAGCAACACGCAAGTGATAGGCCAAGGGTGATCACACACCTCTATCCATCCTGTTCCAGCAGAGCAGCAGGCACCAGTGATTGAGGTATGCCTTTGGGGCACAAATTCCCAGTATAGATTAGTCTGACATCTCAGCCGCACTGTCGAATTTGAGACTATAAATTATGAGACCATAATTTTTATGGGGACAAAGTCCTGTCTAGTTCTGTCCAAATGTTTCCCAAAATGATCTTACAATAAATAAATACTTTCGAATAATTTTGTGTCTATCTGATGACTAGCCATTCAGCTACACAAACATCAGACTGAGAGGCAACCTGTGGAAGGACAGCAACTTTAATCCATGAGGTAAAATGGAGTCTGCCCTCTGCTCAGCTAATGGATGCATCACTGAATTAATCTCATATGGTCCCTGTGCTGCTTAAATGTACAGTGCAGGTGCAAGGCACATATAACAAATGCAGGCATTGGACTGTAATACACTGGGGTATTAATCAAATAATAATGTCCCCTAGACAGTGACACAAATATGGGCTAGCTTTCTCCCTGTGCTCCTGATGAAGCTGTGCTTTGCAAATGCTCGTTTGTTTTTATCAGTCTGGTAACTCCATTATCACAACTGATGAAAGAAGCTGCCCCTTAGCTCTGAGCAATAGGAGGTACAGGTAAGGCAGATGATGCTGTAGTGGTGAAAGGTTAAATACAGCCAGTAAAGTATATGTCCTTTCTCCTTCTAACATAATGCAGTTCTCAGACAACCACTCATAACTGAAAGACATATTCTCCATTTTAACTAGCAATGAGAATTATTTAAGTCTTTTCTGACAATGGATTCTTTAAAATAACATGGCCTAATTATTCAATTTATTTTTTGTTAAGTACTTTTCTCCTGCTCCCTGCTGGTGTTGAGAAGCATCTTTCATATGGATTTAAGAGCAACCTTAATTACCCATGGCTGACACACCATATTCCTCCTGTCGCCTCTTTTGAGGCAGTTTCATCTCTGTTCTAGTAAGTGAGGAACTCACTGACCACTTCAGAGTTCAAAATGAGCACCAGGTTACCATCAGCAAGACTGAAACCTATGACATACACCTCTTCTAAGCACACAGAATAAGCCAGAAAGAAAGAGCATGCTTCCTCTTCATCTTTTAGGGCTTATAGTGCTCTCCGTTACAGCTTACACGTAACATAATTCCTTTCACAAGCTGACACCATCCTTTAAGTAACATCTTGTGTGAAATATGACCATTCAGACCTGGGAAAGAACAAATGTAGCCAACACCTGAACTTATCAGTAGATGGGCCACAACTTGAAGGTACTTTAGTATCATTTCACTGCTCACTGGGTTACAAGAACGTTCCTTCTGCCATAGCTTTTTTTCAAAGGGCAGATCCTGTTTCTGTTAAGCTTGACTGCCTATGAATGCAATTAAAAGAGTAACATCACCTAATCAACTATCAGATCTTATTAATTGACAGACATAAGAAAAGCCTAACTGCATTTCCACTTTCAACAGGGCACCCATTAAGCTGGACTGCATGTGAGCTCAACACATGCTTCATAGAAGTGGAATCCTGTCTTTCCAAAAGCAGTATCTGTTATAGAGAACTGAATGGAAAGAAAAATCATTAAGACTAGGTCATATTGGCATCCAAATGACAGCATTTAAAATCAGTCAGCCTTATTTACAAGAAAATAGACCTTTTACTCACCTGTACTACTTCTACGCCTCTTTTCCTGAAAAAAAAGGAAGAAAAAAAAAGGAAAGGTTAGTGTTGGAAATGTGAGGGAAATGTAAAAACAAAAACTAATGGAAAAACACTGCTTCATACTAGAATGCAAACAATAAAAATCTGCACTAATAACCTGATTCAAATTCAGGAAAGCACTTGTTCAGTTTCATTCCCTGTCTAGGAAGCACTTTGGCAGATTCTGAATCATGGCCCCAGAAGTAACCCAAGATGAATACTAAGCAGCTGCAGTGCTGGGACTGATAGGGCTGTCAGGTGAGCACAGGTAGGAAGCAGCTGATATTAGGGAGGGAGCATCTCAATTTTAATTAGATCTAGTTTGCTCTTCATTTCTCATCTACCCTCAGAGTGTGCAAACTGCACCACAGCACATTCTGCATGCTTGACAGATCTTTTATTTGGAACCAGGGATACATGTATAAATGTCAGGGAGAATGAACACAGCACTTTGCAGCTATTTATCCTCTTATTTACAGCCTTACTCAGCCCACATCATCTTGGTACACAGGATGCTACCCTGGACTTCAGTTCAAAGACTTGCAGTCAGTCTGATTCCTTCAAGAGCACAGTTCAAATACTTGGGGTTTATCAGAAAGGCCCAAACCTCTGGCCATATGGAGAACTGTTCCAGTGATCCTGGATCACCAGGTATGAGAGACTGGAGAGGCCTACAAATTATACACCAAAATGTTGAGAACTGCAACTGGTAAAGCCAATTTAGGCAGATCTGTAGAGAGAGTTGTCTACTCTGCTGGTATGAGAGCTGAGATTCAGGTACATGCAGTCAGACAATGCTCAGTCACTGCCTTTGACAAGTTATCAAGGAAAACAAACCATTTCTGCACTAGTCCTGAGAGCAGAACTGAATCCCTGGCACAAAGCCCAGCCATTCCTGCTCCCTGCCCTCCTCCCAATACATGCAGGCTATTTAAATAAGTTGGAATCTTCTCTCCGCTTTGAAGACGTAGGAAATTAAACTTAAAAATGAAAAGCCTCAGCAAGCATGAGACAGGAATCTCTCTTCCTTGTTCCCACTAGCCCTGTATGTGAAAATCAAAGCCCCTTTTTTGGGGGAGGTCATAGAACAGGACCGCCTAACTCTGCCCTCAATGCTTTTCTATCTAAGAGAGTCTGTGTTGTTGTCCATAGTCACAAATGCTGCACACTGCTGAATACACAATGGCTCCTCCAGTTTTCCACCCAATACAGTAGGTCTTTCTTCTGGGAGGCCATTACAAAGATGCCCAAAGGGACAGGCGATCAATCAGCATCCATGACACAAATTGCCCCCTCTTCCACTTTACCAGTCTGGAGTCTCTCTGGCCTAGAAGCAGCATTCAATGCACGGACACAGGCGAGAGCTTGCTGTGGGAGGTCAGCAAGGAAATAAAAAAGAAAATGGAACCAAGCACATCTTGCAAAGAATTTCAAAGCCCTCTTGCAGATAACAGTAGCTGTAAGTGGTGGGTGATTAATATATTATCATTACGGTGCGGGAAGTACTACTGTAGACCATCACCTGAGGCTGGCCAGGAGTGTTTCAACTCTGTGGTGAGAAGAAAGTATGAATCTTGTAGAGAAAGAGTTAATAGCCAAATTGTTGAAACCACGATTTTCACAGAGTTAAGCAAGAAAAATAGGAAAAATTAGGTGGGGAATGCTGTTTTGTAAATTAGGGCAGCAGACTACTCAGAAACATTCCAAGTATTGTAAGCTAAAACTTAAAATAATCAAACATTTTTGCTGTGTCTGCCCTGGAGTAAACAGAACAACCCAGAACTACCATGGAAATGCACCAGGCTTCAGACAAAACTGCACCAGAGTCCCTGGAAGAACAGTGGCTGATGGCAAAAGCGGCATTTCTTGTCATGCCTGCATACACACTGAATAAGCTTTATTCTACTTTGAGGAAGATAAATATTTGCAAGCTGGGTGCCAAAACCATTTTAGAAAGAGTCAGTCCAAATGGTTTCTGTAATCCCCTCTTAAACTGAACTTTGCGAATTTTCTGGGACTTACTGAAACCAACTGCACTGTCCCAGCAGAAGGCAAGAAGCCAGAACAGCACAGAGACAGTGAGAGAAGGGGTGCGTGCTCTTAGGTATGATGCTACACATGCTTAAAAAGGTACAGGAAGAAGGAAGCAATTACCAAGGCTGGCTTGTAGGCTGGTCTTCCCCTTTTCAGAGGGGAGCAGGATGTCCTTTTTGTTACCTGAAATATGAGAACTTTTTCTACTTAAACCCAGGGGACAAGAAACCATAGAAGCATGCATATTTTGAGGACTAGTTAATTT
Source organism: Callaeas wilsoni (assembly GCA_013398955.1). Classification (NCBI taxonomy): domain Eukaryota; kingdom Metazoa; phylum Chordata; class Aves; order Passeriformes; family Callaeidae; genus Callaeas; species Callaeas wilsoni. The sequence continues at coordinate 29,159 of VWPU01012099.1, read as the reverse complement.
GAGAAAAAATCCTTTACCAAAATATCATTATTTGAAAATAAGTTATTTTAAAAACAAGAAGTATCCAAACAACCAGGATGTCAAGCAACCACGCACCTCAGTTTTGTTATTAGCTGATTCTCCGCCCAGAAGATTTCCTAAGTCAGTGACTCCAGGCTTTCCAGCCAGGCAGGTCACAGCTGCAGGCTCAGGGCAGCAAGACATCCCTTATGCAACCAAGCATGCAATACCATCTAACCACACAAACTACCTTACGTCACCTGGGAAAGGGCTTAGGGTCAGGCACGGAAAGAAAGCTGATCCTACACACAAGAAACTCTAGGACCTTCAAAAAAGAGAGTAAACACAGAGAACAAAGCAGACTGTGGGCCACAATTCCCCAACAAGGGGTTGCCCGTGCCGGACACACAGGGGAGACAAGACAGTTGCTGAATGAACTACGCTTGGAGTCTGACACAGCCACGGACCAGCCACTACTTCTTATCGTGCTTTAAAAAGCCAGTAAGAAAAATACACCCTACAGCTCTGGTGTACGTTCTTTTGGGCTGTTTCTTTAGCAGAGGACAGGCAGGGCACGACTGACAGGACAGGATGGGATGACTATTTCACTTGGTGTACTGACCACTACTCTTGTGTCCCTCATGGTGTTGTCCACGCCCCTCTTGCTTCCAATGCAGTCTGAAAGTGAGCCACTGCCTACCAGGGGAAGGGCTCCAATTCTCAGCTGGCCTAGCTGCCTCCTGACAAATCTCTCTTTCTGAGGGGAAAAGAAAGATCATTATTAGCTGTATTTCCCTTCTGCCTCCAAAGAGGCAACTCAGCAGTGTCAAAGAGAGACTGCGTCCGTCCGCTTTCACTGAATAGACATTTGAAAAATGGTCAGTTCTAAACTACATTCCCAGAAGCTGCTAATTTTAAAATACATTCAATTCCAAGGATCATCTACACACTGCAACACTTACAGGAAAACCAGAAACATTTAAGTAACTGCTGCATTAGCCTGCAATACCAAATAAAAACCAAAAGCTTGTTCCAACTTACTAGTTCTATACCTGAAACCAGTGAACAACTTTACTGGATAATGCAAGCCTCCCTGTACACAATAGCAATTAAAATAATTACCATGCTAGTTGACTTCATGTTTAAGTTGGAATGATGCATGGATTTAAAGAAGAATTCAATATCAAGTTACTAAAAGCACAATAATCGGTGTCCTGAAATTGATGTTTTACCACAGCCTCAAACTATGTAGAACAGCTGGCTTTTGGGGTTGGGGTTGGGTTTTTTCTAACATTCAAAGTAAGCAGTTTGGACTAATTCCCCACAGTATCTAGGACCTGAACATCATGACGAATGACAGTTAAAAGAGTAAATATTACTATCAGGTTGTATATCATAGTCATGGTTAAATTAATCAAATTGTTTTTGCTGTATGGTCTGAGTGACAGATTGAAAAATGCCAAACGGAATTTACAATTTCAAAAGTAAAAGGTAATCTTTCTATCGTACATGCAGTGAAGTTAATTTTCTCAGATATGAGAATGCTTCACTTTGAAAATTTCCCATGTAAAGAAGTAGCAAATAATAATAACACATTGCTTTAATATTTAAAAAAAGCATTTTCACAGAAAAGCAATACACTGGCATCAAAGGGAGCTTATAAAGATTAATGCATCAGAGCAAAAACCTGCAGCCACTAGACTCCACCACACTGAAAACCAGCTAATACTGGCCAGCCACAACCTTGTGGACAGCCCATTTCCCGTCCTGGCATAAAGGCAAGCTCAGCTCAATTGCCTTAGCTTTTCCATCAGCAGAATACCCTGCATTTTTTTTATTAAGTATCTGTGACAATCCTTGCTTTTATTATTTTTCATCACTGATGGACTCCACTTTATTATCTATCAGGGATGCAACCAAGCAGCAACTCCAGTATTGGGGTGCTCACTGTCCTGGGGCTCCGGCTCACAGTCACAGCCATCAGTGCACGTGGAAGTTACCTGAGGGCATCTGAAACATGGCAAGACTCAGCTGTAATAGGGGGACCTTTTGTGGTTTGGTTTTTTGCACACAGATTATCAAGCAGGCGATTTTACCAATTTATATCCAACTACACTTACCTTTTAGCAAGCTTTTCCCCACTAATCTGTATTCTGGAAAGTTTTATGTCTGAAATAGATCAAAAGTTGGCATTTGGGGGAGGAAGTTCTCAATTTCCTCAGTCTGTAAGGCATCATAGATCCAAAGAAGAAGAGTGCACCTTTACACTCTGGTAGGTACAGATAATGTAGTACAGAGCAGAAAACATCTCACTTCAAACTCTAAGTGCTCTTTAGGTGGGCTGAAAAAAAGCCCAAGACTTTGGGCTATCATGGAAGACCTTTCAAGGAGGATCAAACCCCACAGAAGACAGCCACATTTATGCGTTTCTTCCTTGTTTGTATAAACAGGCAATGGTCCAAGCAATAGGAACTCTCATACATCAGATGCTACAACACCATGATTTTCACACCATCACCCCATTCACACCTGACATTTGGTAGAACCATCTGATGTTCTCCACATCTTCAAAGCATTATATCATCCCATTTACAGTCATAAAAATGCTTCTTAAGAGTGCTGTATCAGAACAAAGTGCCCTGAAAGGGACTAGAAAATAAGAGAGGATCTTGGTAGAGCAACAGCAGCATCACTCTGGTATTCACTTGCAGTGCCATGAATTCCCACTACAATACACACAAATATTCACCAGCATTTCACAGCAAAGATACAGCTGGAGACCCACTAACCCCTTATCCTGAAAGAGCAATGACAAAGTGAAGCATCCAACATCAATGCTTCAGACATTCAAGCAGAAGGGAGGAAAAGCCATGAAAGAAAACAGGCACTGCAAGCAGTAACTAAAGGAAATAAACTGCCTTTAGTCACTAAATATTAAGAAAAAGTTTGTCTGTTTAATGAAACATTACAAGGCTACTAATTTCAACACTAAAAAGACCCAGTTAGTGTGGCAATAAAAGATGCGTATCCCAAGTTATAAAAACCATAAAGCCAGTAAATACAGACCCCAAAGGATCTGTTTTCTTTTTAAACTAGGCATTTAAAATGGATCAGTGCTGCTGAGCTCTGCCAGACTCTTTTCTTGGAACTAGTGACCCCAGGTTCTGGGAGCCTCTACTCGCTACTTTCCCAGCAAGGACAGAAAACCTTTAACCACAGTCTTTTGAGAGAAAAAAAAAACCCTGAAAAATCATCAGTGGGAAGAAGGAACGATTAACAGCTGCACAGAAAAATTATTAAAGGCAATGAGTTATTCATCCTACCAGACATTCAGAGATGGATTTAGTACCTGATGACAATTATAAGCAATTGGGCAGGGTTCAGCCTTTAGCCATAGGCTTACCCCACCAGACATTATCAGATCCAGTTCCCAGCTATGGCAAGCAGCCACACCACGTGATCTCTTTATAACCTTATTAAAAAACAGCTTCAAACCAAGCAGTTTTGGAACTGCATCTTCCATTACGAGACATTAATTTCCCAAAGGTCAGAGTCCTTCAAATTTGCAGGCTAAATTGCTCTAGCATCATCCTTTGGCTTCAATAAACTGCTTGCTTCCTTAAGCGCTGCAAAGAGCACACACGTTCTCTCTGCTCCCAGTTCCCTTTGTCTCCCCATGACCCCAGTCACCCCAATGTTAATATGACCCTTAATATGCAGAAAGCAAACACATGACCCATCCCTTTCAAAAGTCTAAGGTCACGAGACACCAGTGATGACTCAAAGAGACCTGAGAAGAGGCAGAAGAATCACAAGGCAGAAGACAATATCCCTTCCAGGGACAGACATGGTATTCATCTTTATATATAAAAAACTCTTGCTGCAGAAGCTATTAGAGGCTTCTAGAAACATATGAACATGGTAGGATGGCTCCTGTGACTGGAGAGTTGGAATGGAGGATACCAGCTCTTTAGGAAGGACAAGCAAGGGAGTCACTCTCTACATGTCAATGACCAGCTGGAGTGCAAGGAGCTCTGCCTGGGAATGGATGAGGAGCACACTGAGATCTTATGGGTCAGGACTAAAGGGAGGGCAGGACAGGTGGCACCGTAGTGATGGTCTGACACAGACCACCTGACCAGGGAAGCCAAGCAGACGAGGCCCTGTGTAGACAGATAGGAACAGCCTCACATTCACAACCCTTGAGTCTCACAGACGACTTCCCAGCAAGATCACGAAACAGATCTCCTAGAAACTATACTAAGACACTTGGAAAATACAGAGGCGACTGGGGACAGCTAGCAAATTGTGATTGCCAAATTTGGTGGCTAAAGGAGGAGCAACTGATGCCATCAACCTGGACTTGTGCAAAGCACTTGACACTGTCCCACATGACATCTTTGTCTCTAAACTGGAGATGTGCCGTGATGTTCTGAGAAGAAGCTTCAGCTGCTCTCATCTTCACTGCACAAAGACCACCAGTTCAGTATGGCCAGTGAGACAAGGCTCTGCTGGGCCCCAGGCTGGTACTGCAGGTTCTGCAGACCTCCTGCACACCACAAGGGAAAACAAATGCTCACCTCCACTCTGCTAAAGCCAAGCAGTACAGAGAGAAAGGCATGTCCGCTGAGCCAGCTTTCATCTAGACATGGCTTTTAATCTACTAACTCTGAAACCAAAGGCTGTATATCCTCTGCAACTTTCCAAGACTTTGGCAAACAGCCTTGAGTAAATCTTTTGGGAGTTTTTATAGAGGCCAGACACCCACTGAGACATGCATGAGAAATGTGCAATATGCAAATTTTTTTTCATTTCTTGGATCTCTGAAAGAGATTGGGCATTTTTTTTGGCAGAAATTACAGACGTATTTAAGTTCAGCAACTTGCCATGCAAAAATGAGTTTATTCATCTCCAGCCAGGCTTCAAGTAAGATATATAGGTGTCTGGGGCTTTTTTCTTTGTGCAAAACTTCATTATACAAACAAGAGAAAGTTAGCATGTCTGCTCATTGAAGAAACCTGATTGCAACTCCTTTTTTCCTCTCCATAAGGGACCGTGTTTTGGCACTGTACAAGTCAGACACCAAGCCTCCCTTAAGTTTCACCACCTTTGAGAATCCTTGTGATTTCTTGTCTTTTACACTCACCAAGTGACCACTGTTCGCATATGCAAGGAACAAATTTTACTCCATGGAACTGGGGTCAGCCATAGATTCACAGATATAACCAGTAACAGCAGCCTATGCAGGGAAGTTACTGTGGCCAAATAAACGCACTGGCACAGATAACAATCAGGTTAAAAGGACATCCATGCAAAGGTTTAGCATTCCTAGAAAGCTTTTGCCTTCAAACGCTGCAGCAGTTCAGGCTCACATAACTCATCCAATCAGCTCCTGTTTTGTTTGTTCTTTGAGATGCATTTCAAGCTTTAGCCTTTACTTTGGGGCACTTATGAGTACAGCTGTTATTTTAAAAAGGACTGGCTGGTTAAGCGCCAAATAAAAAGCAGTTAAAAGCAGTTCAGTATCACCTGAAACTAAATTTCACCTTTATTTCACTGTGCAGCTTCCCCAACACTGTATGGTCCACATCAGTGGAAAAGAGACGAGCACTTCGTCTCTTCGAATCACTTCGAATCTGAAAAGTGCACTTCTGCAGTCTGGTACTCTATTTGAGAGGAAAAAGATGTTCAGCAGAAAATACATAGTACAGATTAAAGAAATGTGAATTGGATTGCTTTTCTCCATTTGAACAGATGCAGATGCCAATACCAATAATGGGAATTTTTCTCCATTGTAACTGATTCTTCTGCTCAATTTTATATCAACATAGATCAAAGAAAAATTATTTTACTTTATTTAGAAGCCACGTTAGACAGGTTCACAATAAAATGAAAGCTTGGCTTCCAGCAAGTGATGATCATACTATTTGCAAATATTCCATTTACTGACATGTGGCCAACTTCCCCGAGAAGCGATAGGACAGAGCATTGGACAGTGCTGCAGTGAATATTCTTGGTGGTCTACACAAACTACACGATCTTGGAAATGAAGTAACATTTCTGCAACATGCAATATTTGAGTATGGTCCCTACAATAAAAAGTATCTAAATGAGGAGACAGCAAGTTAATAAATGCTCTTCATTATAAAGCACACAGAATAATTGTAATAGCTGATGTGAAAATTGGGGTGGGGATCAAAAAGAATAAATAAAAAAAAGCCCAGCACACACATCCAGAGCAAAAAGGTTCAGGTAAGAGAACAGAGTTTTCCGCTGATCTCATTGGATAGGGCTGCGGTTTGAGGAGTTGGAAATCCAACATATAGAACAAGGTACTGCTGCTAACCTCTTAATATCTTCAAGAAATCTCTACCCTAGCTGGTGAAAATGCCATCATGTTGATTAGACCACTTCAGAGAAGCACATCTATGTATGTGCTACAAATAAATCTATTTTATCAGGCATTTTATCTGCTCTACATTACACTGAAGTTTGCCGTTAAAGAAAGATTAAAATTCTCCCTATTTCTTCCAGTCCATAGGGTTCTTGCTTTAAGCAGTAGCATACGTACAGGTTTGCCAGAACACTCATTTTCTTGTTTGCTTCAGAGGATTGTTAACAGTGCAGTAAGAGGAAAAAACCCAACCCTCTGATAAATCATAAAACACAAATACTGCCTGGTTTATATCCAAGCTGTTAGAAAAACATATCTGTCTGAAAGGTGAAGTGAATGACAAAGACAGAAGTTCAACGCAAATCCTCTTTGCCTGCAAGAAATTTAGAGCACCCCATCTCTGTGAACCAAACATTCTTCTTCTGATTAGCTTCAGCCCTTCTGCAGGCGTGAATTTTGCCCAAGAGGTCCCTTCAGAGCTTTCCCTGGAGCCAGTACCCACAGCACGTGTCTTGCTGTCTCCCACACCCCTGACCTTCCATGGCACATGTTGCTGCTCCTCTCTCTCACACTGATGCTGGGGTACACACAAACACAGAGGGCCCTCTGATTAATCCTGGCCTTGTTTTTTTTTTTTCCTTGACTTAGCCTAGACAGCAGCTGTTACACCCATCGTTTCCACTGGTGACTGAACACATGTGCTTTGTGATGACAACTTTCCCAAATTTGGCCAGGGCATGCAGGAGCTGATATACAACCCCCCAAATGCTATTACATTTTCTAACCAGACTCTGCTTTAGCCCAGAGTCAGATCTGCTGGGAGGTCTGCTATACCGCATAACTGGGAGAGCCAGATAATTTCTTGGGCCTCCTCAGATTTTCTAGAAGCTGCCCCAACAAGCTAAATCCTACCTCATACCTGAGCTCTGTTACTTATACCCTACTTCTCCCTCTCAGAAAAAAAGCCTTAGGCCAACAGTTCAGCTGCATCTTTTACATTTGCTTCCCTTTATGGACTTATCTAGATTGTCTGGTACCTGCCCCTCCCTATTACAAGACTGCTGTGAGCACAACATGCCGATGACTTTAAAAGACAACCTAAATTCGTCCTGGAGGAAAAGGAAAAGCTGCATTTCTATTCTAATCTATTAAATTACCATTGTCCTGATCACTAAGGAGGTGGACATATAAGCAGCTGATCCAGCTTTTGAGAGGGATCTGGAGAGGCAGCCACACAAAGGCACAGTCACAGCTAGCTGTTTTCCTCTGGGTTCTATTTGTTCGTCTCTGCCCTGAAACTCACTCTTCAATCCCAATAATTGGCAGCAACTAATTAGAAGGAAAAATACAAGTAGTTTATTAAATGTTTGATTAAATGTTGATTACATGTTTGATTACACATGATCACAGAACAAATCTCCCTTGGACAAGCATAGTCATTTTCTCTTGCTCACTTCTTTTGTTTGTAGACACTAGAGATAAGCACTGTGGAGATGCTGTTGTACCATGCACTGGGATTTCAAGCCTACAGGTGACTGCACAACACAAGGCAAGGAGAAGCTGCCAACTCCTCTGCTGTTTCAGACTGATTTGCACATTGCTCATTATTGAATGCACACTGCTGCACTCCATATTCTCTCTTTGGGGCTTTCACATTCAACAGAGTGTTATATACAGGATCAGCTCAAAGATACTGCCAGAATTACATCACAGGTTAATCGGAGATACAGTCAACATACAGGAAAAGGACTTGTTACAACTTTCAAACTGCTCTAATTCCAAAATATACATAAGAACTTGAAGAATCATTATACATAAGAAAGAAATTTGCATTAAATAACAGCTTCGAATGATGTCAAAAATTATGAATGTCTTAGATCTCTGAACTATAAGTAACGTGACTTTTGTTCATCCCATTTGCTGCTACTTAACAATCAAGTAACAGTTAATTAAAATGACTGAACTATATTATACTCCTAAAATTTGCAAATGTAAACATTTACCTCTCAATCTCTTAGTAAATAAAAAAAATTTGCTCAGAATATTTTTCATGAATTCTTGTGAGAACAAAAAAATCCTTGAACAAGTGTCTGCTTTTACACTCCACTAGCACATCTATCTGCAACAGCAGGATTTCTCATCCCAATAAGTCATTTTCCCTGGCAGCATGTTTTCACAGCTCTTTGCACATCAGATCCCTGCAGTCAGCTGTGTTTCATAGCGAAGGAGGCTGCTCCACACCCAGCTTTACGTAACCCCCTTGCACACAGTTGCTCAGCCTTGCTGACTTCACTCTTGTGCTAGGCAGGTATTACCTGCCTAGATGGACTGGCAGGGTGTTGTGCTTGGTCAGCACACAGTCCAAGGTGCCAAATACAGAGGCATCACCTTAATTAAGGGCCGAAGCTAATCCAATTTAGCAAAAACATTCCTCTTCAAAATCATCCCAGTTGACCATAATCATGTCATGATGGTTATAAAATGAAAATCAAAACCTTGCAAAAGTTGCTCTTAAGAGACTGTAAACTGTCATATTATTTTGACTACTCCCTCACATCTCAGTGAAACACTACATCACCCCTAATAATTTTCTCTAGTTTCCAGATAAGAGTTTAAGAATTGCCAGGTTACTTATATTTTTGCAAGAATAATTTGAACATGTGCATTTTTCCCTCCATCTGAATTCCAGCATCAACATCCATGTTGCGTAAGAAAATCTTCCTCCAGCCTGGCCTGCATGTCTCCACACCACTGCCCCAAGGCAGACACCAGCCAAACATCCCCCAATCCCACAGACAGCTCTCAGACCTGGAACGCTGCAGACAAGCCAGCAGTGCTGACAGCACTCCACCAGGGCAGTCAAACAGCACCACAGCCAGCCTTGATTTTGCAGCAGTATGGCCTTGCTTCAAGAGAAGACCAGTTCCAGTGTAAAGTACTAAAGTGCAAATTTTTTGAACTGACAAAAGCACTGACCTACATATTGGTCAGACATAATACCTACAATTCCAATTACTGATTTCCAGTGGAGCTTACAACAGCAGCCAAGTGCTCCAGGGCACTTTGAAACCATAGACCCCGCTTACAGGGGTACACTACAGCTTCATTTATTTTCCTGTCTGTCTTCAGCACATTCAGCCAGAAGTGACACTGGAAAGGTAAAAGACCATTTAATTATGATTCCACTCTTTTCACATTGTGGTGCTCTCCTTAGAAAGATCCTAGTAAAGTCACACCTAGACTTTTTACAGAAGACTTTCCCTGGTGAAAATTAAGTTCTCTACTCACATCACTAGTGAAAAAAACAAAAGCCTACAGACAAACTATTAGGAAATGAAAGGAAAAAAATTTAAAACTGCATTTTTGGCCATTTAAGGCTATGAACCGAGAAAGAATGAATAAGCCCTTATGTGAAAACAAAATAGAATTTTAATGTTTTTAAAAGCAGGAATATTTCTCTTTTTCCAGTAATTCTCTGTAAAATATGCCACTATAACTAAGGCTCTAACCCACAGTCTTGCATCCTATCTTACAGTAAACTGCTTACAGATGATTCTGAAGATAACCTGTGTGCTATGCTTGCCATTAAATTTCTCCCTTTACTCATACACAAGAGAAAACTAGAGAGAACATAACACCAAAGAGCAATTTTCTTTTAATTTCTTCCTGAAAATTTACCACTGCTCGGTCCTAGGCTTGCTCAAGATCTAATGTCTCTATTTACCGTCAGCCAGACAGTTCTTGTGCTGTAATTTAACGGCACCAAGCCAAACATCACTGGTCTTGCACCTTTCTAGTAGTGTAAGTAGGCAGGGCATGCTTACGTTGTCAAGTACCAAACATCTCCAGTGGTGACAATCACGCTCGGAAAATACAGGCAACAGAAGCTGTGGATGTGAAGCTTGCCATTACAGACACTTCACACACATAGCAGAAGTTTGTATTTCTTCTATAAACTCGGATAAAAAGGTATTTTTAAAGAGCTAAAGTTAGAATTCAGTTTTTCAGTGGAGAGGTTTTACATGAAATGGGTTTTAAAACTGCAGCCTCTGAGGAGGACATACTGAGTCCCACCAGTGCCTCAATCAAAACATTTCAGGGACAGGAGGCTAGGACTGTAAACTCTGTCTCTCATGCTGTCCCTCACTTTTACTGATGGTGCTGTTTACTCTCATCCACCTCACTGCTCTCACTTGGAACACCAAGGCTTCCACAAGCTGCATCCCACAGGCTCAACACTTACCCTGGCTATGTCTGCATGTCCCTCCAAAGGCCCATCTGTCCTATACTCAATACAAAAGGAAGGAACTCCTCTTGCATCCTTCCATGTTCATCCTGCAGTACCCACTGCCTTCATTTGCTGTTATTAGAAACCCTGAATGTGACACCTGTGCATTCTGGGACCCAAAGACAACCAGCTAAAGAGTCCTCAGCCTTCCCAGCCCTTGCCTGGGAGGGCACTGCAATACTGAGACCGTCCCTGCTGCTCTCTCACACCAGTGATACAAGGCAAGGTGGCAGCTGTGGTGCTGTCCTTTCTATCCTCCACAGCATGGTAGTCTTAGGGGAAAGAGAAAAGCACCTGCTAGGGACCATCATATCTTTCACACCCAAAGCAACCAGCAGCAAGTTTTTGAACATCAGTGAGTATTCTGGACATTGCCATAAACCAGTACCTGCATAGCAATAACTCTCCTGAATTTCATCACTTCTGTTCATATGCCCAAGGCAATAGTTGGATTAGCTGGACAGTGGGCCAGTACCATCACCAAGTACTCCACTCAGAATGGAAACTACTCTAGCAGTCCTTTACCACTTACCACCCAGCTACAGAATGGACAAATCACACATACAATCACAGCATCAATGAGGTTGGAAAAGACCTCTGAGATCAAGTCCAACCTATGACTGAAGACCACCATGTCAAGTAGACCATGGCAACAAGTGCCATGTCCAGTACTTCCTTAAAGACCTCCAGGGATAATGACTCCACTACCTTCGCGGGCAGCCCACTGCAGTATCTAATCACCCCTTCTGTGAAGAATTTCTTCCTAACGCCTAACTTAAACCTCCCCGGCATCCAGCCACAGCTTTGCTTAACATAATTTCTTCAACACAAGTGGGACGATACAGAAATTCTTCCAAAGTACTTACAAAGCCAAAAGGAAAAAGACCACATTTAAATCTCCTCCTTGAAAAAACAACAAAAAAGCCAAACAAACCCCCACAAAAACCCAACAAACAAGTGACAAAAAACCACCATACCTTAGAGAAGCAAGGCAGAGAGAAATGCACTCTCCAACAGATCAACAGCATGGGAAATCTATGGCACACTGCCAGTCTGAGTATAAAATAAGAACACACGCAGTAAGGATCTCCTTTCCCTGATGCAAACATGCAGTTTCAGAAGCCAGTACTTGTCCACAAAATCATGGTAAAAAGAAAATATTCTCACACCAGGACAACTCAACAATATGAACTTCCTTCAGAAGAATAAACAACAGCATCCCAACTTAAGTACATGTATGACCCTTGTACTGGATCAGAACAAGTGCTTATACCAGCTCAGAACACCACAGCAGGCAGTCCACTCTAATTGCCATATCCACCTTCTTTCCTAGATATAGCTCACAGCTGTCCATTTGAAGAGCAGCCAGGAGAGGAGACACAGGGCCTTGTAGTCTAGAAAGGTTTCATTCTGGTTTGGCATGGCATTTTATTCTTTCCCATGAGAGCACTCCTTGAAACCTTCAAATACCTAGAGATTAACTGAACACACTGTGTTCTGCAGACATACTGTTTCCAGCCCTGTGAATGAGACAACCGACATACAAGAGCTCACCTTAAAATACCGACCTTCTTCTCAAGCAAATTAACTATCCTCTTTTTTTCCCACTTAGGAGTGTTTAGATTACACTGCTCCACTTTCACCGTTAGGATGGGATCTGAGGCCAGAGCTACATCCTCACCTGTAAGGGAAGACTGAAACACTGCTGTGTGCTGCTTGCTGGTCACTGGAAAGAGGCATGGTGCTATTTCTCAAACATCATTTCAGAAGATGCATCAAATGATCCTGTATTTCAGAAAATAACTATGCAGTTTTCAAATCTCCTAGGAGATCCAGACCTCATTTAGAAGAGAAAAAATAGTTTCTTGGTACAATGGTGAATAGCAGCTTCTTTTAGAAAAAAAGGCTGCAGACCATACCTGATCTTTTAATTTTTAAATAAGCATGACAAAACCAAGCTGTTACCATGGCTGATACAACCCTCAACCAGCCAGTCATTTGAGCCTTTCAGATGTTTAATACAAGTAAAACAGTGTAGAATAAACACAGAGGAGTGCAGACTTCCTGAAGAGCCGGTCCCAGTAAACAACATACAGATGTGAAAGAAAATGCAATCACTTCTGAGAAGTCATTATTTCTCTCTTTCTCTTTTTTTAGTTCACAGCTAGATGAGTAAGTTATATAACACCTTCATAGATAAGATGCTGTAAGAAGCATGTAAGATGCTGTAAGAGACTCTTACTTTGGGGGATTTTTTTTTCCCCCCCCAAATTTCCTGTATTAAGTAAACCTTCCCATTAGCCTCAGCAGGTTTATGTTCAAGCTCTAATTTATTTGTAGCTTCCAGAGCTTTCATTTTCCTGTGCAGGTTTTGTGTGCACTTGGAAAATGGCAACTACCTTCTCTACAGAATTACAAGGGCCTTCTTGGAACTCAGGCAGCCCCACAAGAAGTATAGAAAAATGTCAGCAAGAAAATAATCCTTATCACTATCACTGTCTCTTCTGCACTGGATTGGTACACAGCCTCCTGATGCCTTCTCTCCTCTTTGCTTTTCAAACCATAGTTTTATTTTCACCACAAATTAAAGTTACCAAGTTAGGAAAGTCAATGCAAGAACATGAAATCTTAGCTTGGCAAAAACTGAATAACTTACTCTTCATATGAACTGAAAACATTCATAAGCTAAATAGGTCTGAAAGAGAACAGCAGCTGAGTGAATTAAAATTGTTAAAACATCTTGGTGTCCTCAACAACTAGGTCGGATGATATTTCTTTATAGAAATCACCAATGAGAAAGAGACAAATTTTAACAACTTCAATTTTTAATTTTGAACCATGTGTTGGAATAGCTAAACGTGAATCAAGAGCCACTGACAAATAACAAGATGAAGTAATACATATGTTGGCTCTTCTTTGAGATCCACTGATCTATGAGCAACGCACATGCAATGTACAGCCACTGAACAGCATTCTGACGGGTTTGTATTATTTCAGACAGGCAGAAAAAGTATATTAGAAAATTCACTAATTTACTTAAGTTACAGTGAAGCATACTACTGCGCCAAAAGCCAACCCTATTTTGGCTGCCAGGCCTATGTCTGATTCAAGTGTCTTCAGTCTCTTGGATAGGAGAGTATTCCTTGACTTGGAAACTCTCTGTACAACCCCCATCCTAGTGAATACAGGGAAGATAAGATTTAAACACATTTCAATTGTTCCCAACTCATCTACATACACCTAACACTGCTCATATTTCAAAGCTCTCTGGGCAGCTTGCTTCAAAAACTCCTCATCGTCAAACAATACATTTACAGTACAGCAGGAGAAAGATCCATCTCTCAGGTTTTTTAGGGATTGGCCTTGCAGAAATACCTCTGAATTCCTGTAGGCATCCAACACTGACAACAGGCATTTTAAATAAATAATTTAATTTCCTGAAGTGTTGGAGGAGAGGAAAAAAGCCAAGGAAAAAATTTTCACTTTCAAAGACATACAAAGAATGAGAAAAAGTTAACCTTTTATGGTTTTTATTTCATCAAAAAGGAGGTCAAGTTTTACTGAAAGAGAACCTTCAACCCTGCTCTTATAGGAGGCTCCAATAATTGTCCTCTCAAAGCCAAAGCAGCTGCTGAAAACAGCCCCACACAGACATTACTGTTTCAAAGATTGAAAAATATTAAACCAAAACCATTCTCCAGCACAAGCCTTTTACTGTAATATTAACAGCACTGCTAGGCTGCTCCATTCTGCCTGGATCAGCCCTAAACAACTGGCAATCCACTTCAGGTTAAAGGAAGAGGGAACCAGGAGATTTCACATGGACCATGCACATTTTCCAGAAACAAACATTTTGTGTTTCAGGTTTCACTACTAGAAGCAAGTGTGCTAAAAGTCTGTTCTGCCAGGGAGCTTTCACACCCACATATCAGTCAACATAAGAAAAGGTGACAACAGCACTAACAAGTAACAGGAAACTCAAATACTATACTTGGTCCTACAAAAACAAATTTCAAATTACACTACCGGATACTTCCCTGGGCCAAGCAGGCATTTAGCGTACTTTCAATGGCATCATGGTTGCATGTTGTAATTACTACCTACCACGTTTTTGATTCTTGGCCATCAACCGTTGTTATCAAGCCATGACATCTCTTAAGTGCCTGCTGTCAGTAGCTATGTGTGCTGGTTTGGATACAAATTTAGGAAACTAAACCAGTGCTACCATGCCCATAAATATGGCAAGCTTGATCTGTAGCCCGGCTAGCTCAGCTGGTAGAGCATGAGACCCTTAATCCCAGGGTCCTGGGCTCAAGCCCTACATTGGGCGCTAATTTTAATGTGCCAGTTTGGACACAAATTTAGGAGGAAACAATCCAAAAAGGGTGTCTGTCTCTCCTGCCTGCCAGGCAAACAGGCCCTGGCAGCCCCTCCCCCCGCATGTTCAGGAAAATAATTTCTCATGTGAAAGTAAAAAAAAAACTGTTTATTTAACAGAGTCCCCCACAGGCATGGGGCAGAAAAGGATATTGAAACCCCCTCCCGTCCCCTAAAGAGGCTGGTGGATTTTATATAGTCCCTTCTGTCTGTAAAACTTAGCTGCTCCTCCAGTCCTAAGCCAGGCAGGGTCTGACGATCCCCGCTGGAGAGTCCCACCGAGCGCCCGAGAGATGATAAGCTGGTCTTGGACAAAGAAGCAAGCCGATAACAGTCCAAAAAGGAACAGAAGCTGCTGAGGCAGATCACAGTCCCGTTCAGCTGAAAGCCGAAGAACTAGAGAGAAAAAAAACTCCCTTTCCTCACCTAACTGGCAGAACTGCCAGCCCAGAGAAGAAAAAGTATGTGAACATCTAACTGCAAGGTTAAGCAAGCTGCTTTGAAGAGTTCCCCTGGCTTTTCTCTCCCTTTGCAGTTTAAAGGTACAAACTGCATTCTACAGGAATCAAGCAGGCAACGGGGAACACAGTATTGTCATAGAATCACCCCAAAATACTATGGTACAACAAGGCAAGAACAAGTCAGTGAAAGAAATCCATGTGGTGTTCCAGGTTCGCCATCACACTTGTGCCAACATGAACAAATTCAATTTCCATTCCATCCAAGTCTCTCAGGCTTTCCATTGAAAAAAACAAACAAAAAAAAATCTGAACAGCCGTTCAGAGTATCCAGTTCCCAAGGAATCCAACTACAAAGATTCCTAACAGCTTCAGAGGCAGCTGGATTAGGCCAAGATCTGTGAACACGATCAGTTCCCACCAAGGTCAGAGAAACTCAACACCTTAAAAAGTAGGAGCTTTTCTGAATCTCAGTCTAATTCATATGCAAGGATTACTTTTTCAGGAATAAGAACTTGCACAAAGAACTTGTCCCCCATCTAATTTGTCTGAGGAACAAGATTTAGCGATCTTGATCTTACACATCAGGAAACAGCTTTGCACCAGAAGAAATCTTTAGTAAAGCTGTCTTAGAATAAATTACTTTGTTTCCAAAGTCTTGCCCAAGCTACGAATCAAGCATTTTAATTAAGGTCTCCTAATTGCAGCTAGTGTAATTTGGGGTAGGGGGGCAGGGAAGAAACATGCTTTTCCACAGTCTGCTGGTACCAAAGTGGCTTTAAAAACACACGTTAGCTGTAGTAAATGTTCTAACCATGTTCTGTGATTTCAGAAACATATTTTCCTGTTTGAAGCAACTTCCCAATATCTGTTTCTACAGAACTTTTTCACAATGGCAAACAGGAGAAACTAGGAACTGGGGAAAATCTGGGAAGTTATTTGTTAACATATGAACAGACACAGCGCATCAGACTGAAGGTCTAACCTACTCTGCGCCTCTGGCTGTTCTTTCTGTTCTATAGCCGAAGACACAAAAGAAACATCCCAAAATACTGGTTTTTTCAGTGATTCTCTTGCAAG
This sequence comes from Callaeas wilsoni, assembly GCA_013398955.1. Taxonomy (NCBI): domain Eukaryota; kingdom Metazoa; phylum Chordata; class Aves; order Passeriformes; family Callaeidae; genus Callaeas; species Callaeas wilsoni. Next base: position 12,562 of record VWPU01012099.1, on the reverse strand, counting down.
CAGAGCTCCACTGTTTCATTACTACTGCAAAAACACTAAAGGAAAACCTGCTGAAAAGGAAAGCATAACATTTTAATAGATTATTCAAGACAAACTAGGGGTCAAATCACAGCACAAAAATATTGTGCCAACCCCTACCCAAACAATACCTATTGTGAGCCAAGATGCAGCCCTTCACTGATCAGGAAACCACTGAACACAGTAGCACAAAAATGAGGACAGACTTTTACTGCAAGAGCTGGTGGTCAGCACAGCACACCTGGAAGTGATAATCTGGTGCAACCATAATTCTCTGCTATACACTTGAGCTTATTTTACTTAGAGAAAAATACAGAACTCCCCAATGACCCTATGCCTTTCTCATTCAATCACTTCTCACAGTATCATTGTGGGCTCCAGTCCTATTTGACTCAAATGAGCACTTGCATCCCACCAGTCTCTTAGAAACATTTTCAATTCAAACACAGCAGCTGACCAGCATCAATCAAGCACAGTCTTCTCTCCTCTCCAGAGCCTTCTCAGGGAGACACGAGATGTACGCTAAAGATCCATGTGGTTTGATTACAGTACCCAGAAGCAATGATGACCTGTCAGATACTTAAAAATATTTAAGAGAGCCTTTAAATTACACTTAGACCAGACAATAGCAAGATCCACTATTTTTACTGAAAAAAGCAAGTTCTGACCCACAAGAATGCTGTACCTTGAGGTGCAATGCTAGCTGAAAATGGGCAATCCATCACTAGTAAGCAACACAAGTGTTGAAGATCAATGCCCTATAGCATACATAAAGAGTAAAGCTAGTCATACTGCACTAACAAAGGAATCAGAAAGGAAACTAACTAGAGAGTTCTTGAAACTAAGTTAGCTCCCAGAAAAAACCTATTTAGACTAGTGGATGCCTATGACCAAAGATTTTTCAGACTACTGAATCACAGGAAAAAAACCAAACAACCAGAAACCAAAATTTGAAGCACACATCCTCCCACTGAGAGCAAACCAAGGGCCTAAAATAGCATTAGAAAGAGAAACAAAATGGAGTTTCAACCCCCTATCAAGTAGCAAGCCTGTACTTTCTATTCAAAGTGTGTTAAAATTTTGGTTCAGGAAAAACATCAAACAAAGATCTACTCTTTGCAAAATTCACTTCAAGCTGGACAAAATCCCTGGACTTTGACCTATTTCTTGAGACAGAAGGAAAGGTTACACCAAAACATCAAGCCACAAAGTCAAAAAATATAACCCCATCCAGTGCCTGTTCACTTGCAAATAGATCTTTTTTCCTCCTATAGCCTCAGTTCCTACTTGCAGTTCATGCAACCAGGAACAACTAAAGGTGTAGCACAAACTGTTTTTCTCCACAGATTAAACAAGCTTTAAAAGGTGGCAGTTTTGAAAAAGAAAACTTCTACCGAGGGACAAAGAGTGCTGTTCAATTCTATCATCACATACTTTTTCCCCAGCACACAGTGCTCCAACCCAATATGCCAGTAATAATACTTCCCTTTTACTCTTATGCTTTCCCCTTTTCTACTAGATACAGTGCGGAGGTCAGCAACTACAATTGTGGGGGGATTTTTATATCATCAGTCTTTCATCAAAATAGTAGCCTTGCTTAGTTTCTTTTTCCCTTTCCTCCCTCTTACACACAGTTTTACAGGAGTTTTCTTTCAATGCTTGAAAACTACCAGATTGACGGCTCTAGTGAATTAAGCTCCCTCTTTGTCGACAAAACAAGAGCAGCACCACAGGCAACCTCCGAACAAGCTCCTTCTATCCTTCTCTTCCCACCCCTCCAACCAGCAAGTGTATCTGAATGCTGAGCTTCAGGCACAGCTCTATCATGCCAGAGTGCCTTGTACAGAGTCTCTGATAATACAGTTTACCCAGACTATCTCACAGGACGTTTATGTTAAAGTCACACAAGCAGGAAACATCATGACTCAACACATTATCGGCGTATACCTGTTCCAGACAGCACAGTAACTCAAACCATGAGGCTGGGCTGAGTGCATGCACATCTGTGCTTAAAGACTGACTAACAAAGAAAATCTATTTTAGACAACAGGGTGAAAGAACGCAGACCTGAAGCAACTCTTAAAGTCATACTTGAGACCAGAGAAAGGCAGTGTTAACTAAAAAAAAAAGAAACAATAGGAAGACCAGAAAAACCTCAATACTCTCAATATAAGATGAAAGTCAGGTGCAGGTTTTATTAAAAAATTAATTGCAGATTTGGCATAAATGCCAGAAAAGACAGGGCTTCTGTTGTTATTGCAGTACTAATATAGTGCTTCACTTTCTGAGAGTGCCCCTCTGCTATGCTAGCACTCAACCTCATCAGGCAGCAAATGAGGATCTGGACACTCTTCTCTCTTCAGCTACAAGGGGCGTTTAGGTTCCACAAACCCCTCCACTGTTGGTTTCTGCCACAGATTACCATGCACTAGATTAAGTTAGAAGATGGCTTCAAAACTATACCAAACTCTTAGCTTCTCCTCCCTCCCTCTTCTAGAAGCTTTTTTTTTTTTAGCAGGAAAGTATTTTTTTGGGGGGGAAGAACTTTTGACTTCTGAACTTTTCAAGACATTTTGACTGATTTTTTTTTTTTCTTTTTTTAATTAGTCAAGAGTCAGGGTGTTTTTGTAAAATTAATACCTACACATACATGTAAAAATAAGTAATACCTATTCCTTTAGCAGGCTTAAAAAAAAACCAACCCCACATTAAAACCAAAACTCAACAAAGGAAAAAAAAAACCTACAACACAGCAAATGCAACTTTGTATTTGCTTATGTTTTTACTCATAGCCAAACTAGAGAACTGCCAACAAATGCCAAGAGTCTCCCTATGTTCCATGATGGCAGAAATGAAAGTGAATTCGGAAATGCATTAAAAGGTTTATCTGGAGCAGATCCATCTGTGGCTATGAAATGTAGTACCATGGACACAACTGCTGCCACCAAAGTCTCTAAAAGCGACTGACAGAATGCAAGAGGGTCTGCCAGGAGGAAAGTGAACACATTTGCTCTGTGCCTTATACCTTCTCTAAGCATCTGCTATAACGATCCCTTCAGGTCCTGGCTGGCTGGGTTCAGGTCTATTTGGCTGTCCTCACATTCTTCAGCTGGCCCATCACCCCAAACAGCTCCAAGCAATTATGGCCTCTGCCACAAAGCAAAACATACTGATGAACTTGTGTGGAAGTAACCTCACCATTATCCCCCCCGCCCTCTCGCCCTTCAAACTGCAGCAAGGAGAGCCCATTCTGTCTGCACTGCTACCAGACTCCAGTGACAGCAAGCAGAGGCGGCTGGATCCTCAGCCTGTAAATTCCCCAAAACGGAGATGAGATTTTGTAACCAAAGGAACAGCACGTTCCTGAACAAAGTAGCATCTACACACAGCTGCATGACATGCCGATAGAGCTAAAGAACAACAGCGTTCTGTATTTACATTCATCTCTGTGGTTTGTTTTTTAACTACAAGGAAATAACCAAGTTTCTCTTTGAAACACACATACCCAATTGGGTTTAAGTGGTCACTGCTGGACTCACTAAAACATACCATACTGCTGAAGCAGGCACAGCCCACCAATACAAATTATGACACTTCTCATCCTTGTAGGCAAAGCAGGGTCACAAGATAAGGAATAAGCCTAGTCATCTCACCAATTCTTTTAACCACAAAAATCATTTCAGAATGGCAGTAAGAAAGGACTGCAGCACTGTGGCTGCCAATGGGTCAGGCGTGGCATTATGTAAGTGAACATTTATGATATCATTTCCTTCCAGCACCATTAATCACCCCAGAGATCACTTGTTCTATCAGCTATTAACCAGTTGCCCCAACCCCAACATGAAGATAACTTTATCAAGGCTAGGCAGCAAGAGTCATTACTAAGCACTACAACACACAGTGCCAAGGGCCTTGTTTCCAGAGAATCCTCTGAACTATTTCTTCCTGCTGTAACAAAACACATTGCAGTATTACATGTATTTATCTACACCTAACATCAGGGAGAAATTGTAGAAAGTACAAAGAATCACCAGCATGTTAAAACACATAGATTTCAGAAAAGGACATCTATGTTGCTTATAACCAAAACATTAAACTCTAACCAGCTCTCTTGAAACACTGATTTTTAGCTCATTACTGCTCTCTGAGGGGGGACACTCTCAATATCCATGAATGTTTGCAATGTTGTCTGGTGAGACAACCATGGGGCTTCAGAACGACAGGCAGGAGCATCATGGCTTCACAGCTCAAGATTTACTATTTTGTGTTTTCCTAGAGTCATGTCTCATTCACTTATTTTTCCTCCTTTGCCAGTGGCACCATGGAGGACTCAGTTTCACAAGGCAGTACCTCAGGACCCAGACCAGACATGCAGAACTAGTGTGTTACAAAGGGAAAGAATCAAAGAGGCCTTGTTGACAAGGAGGAAGAAAAGTCTGTGAGGAGTATGATGAAAAGCAAAAATAAGCCTGTTTCTGAGGAGCAAGGACCAACTTCAAATTCTTCCAAGCAAGCAAAATTGATTTAGCAGCATGTTACAAGACAAGATATATTAGAAATTTTCACTAACTGGCATCAGAGGGGGAGAAGATTAAACAGCTCAATATGAACTGAACCTGCTTCCAAGTCCTGTGCCTGGCTCTGCCAATTATTTTCCTAAAAGTGCCATTAGATCTGGAAACATGATATTCTCTACTCTACAGATCAGAGCCTCAAGAGCCCTCAGAGCAACCTCTCAATGTGCATACACCCTGCTGCCTGCATAGGTAGTACACTGGCTGTGGGAAAGAGGAGACTTCTGCTTTGGTTCCCAGTTCACAGGAATTATTTTACATGAGTGGCAATCACATCCCAATCAAATTAGCCCACGCACTGCTGCTGGGTGGAAAGGACTACAAGGACATTCTGCTTGGAAATAAAGGACACCTTCAGTGAAACTCAGTCATTTTGAAAGTCATTCCTAAAGAGCAATGGCTGTCCTCCAAACAGGATTTCTCTTTGCAGACAGACAGAATACTAACTACCATTTCCACAATATTTGGACAGTATGGAAGTATTAGCAGCTTCCTCCTTGATCATATAAAGCACATAACTCCTTCTGAGCAGAGTTAAATTCCATCAGTACAAAACAAGCCATTGTTTCCAGGACTGAACACTGAACTCAAAAATGAGAAAACGGAAGATAACCAGACAAGAGAGAGTTTGTTCCACAACACAGATGTGACCAGCCCAGGTGCTTATTTTATCTATTATCACACGTATTTTGGCGTGTTTCATATGCACTGTTTCCTTCTTTCTTTGGAACATCCTCAAGAATGTCATCTCACCAAAAAGTGTCAACTGTTGAGATGAATAGCATATTATCTGGTCAATATCAGGAGATATGCTATCAATTTCCAGGTGCAGCACATTAAGACAGAGAACACGCTTTCTGTCATCTCTGACACCCCACTCCTACTGAGCCTCTACATTCAAGAGATCGGCACACATTTAGACTGGGTGCTTAGACTTCCCAAGTCATGACTCCCAAATTAGAAAAAGGGACTTCAAGCTACTTAATGCACACTAAGAATGGTTCCTCAGGTACCTTCTGCACTATTACAGATTGAACCAAACCAGGGACAGCACTGACCTCAAGAGAGGTCAACATCTCTGCCCTGAAACAGCACCACAGGCCTGTATCATTCCCAGCATATTTGTCCAAGGTGGTTGTGGAGGTCTCAAGAAAAAATTCCACTGCCTATCTAGATGATTACAGTATCTTTTTCACTTACCTATCATCCCTCCTTGGCACACTTGAAGGCCACTACTTTTTCTTCTACAACAGAACTGGGGAATATGCTTGGCAGAAGCGGGGGGAGCATGTGTTTGGTTTTTTTCTTTCCCACAACAGCTTTTTAGAGTCAAGATCTCCAACCTCTTTATGCTGAATAGCACAGTACGATACACAGTATTTAAGAAACCTCTGATTCTTCTCACTGCTCTCTTTAGGACACTTACTGGCTGATCCATCTTTTCCTTGAAAAGGAAAAGGGCAGTAGGTGAGGCTATGGCAGAGCAGCGTTATCAGTGCTGTGCAGAGTGGAGGCATTACTTCACGCGCCTTGCAGGCTCTGTTCCAACTTATGCACCCCAAGATCACGTTTGCTTGGGGTTTTTTGGGGCTTTTTTTTTTTTGCAACACTGTCAATTTGTATTCAGTCTGTGAGCTGCAAAAGAATGCAGATCCTTCCTGGAAAAGCTGCCACCTGACCAGGCTTATTATTGTTCCTTGCTGCATATCAGTTCCAACAGGTTGTGGTAAAGGGATGTGCCACAAGGAAGACGCAGACTTCCTGAACCTGAGGTAAATGATTGCTAAACCACAAAACTGAGTTGCTATGAAAGGGTGATTGTTACAATCACTTCTGTTGTCCAGCAGCTGCGCTGTGTTCCCATGAAATGGTTCTGCAAGCATAGACTCATAAGCTTTGTGTGAGAAGAATGTCTGTCAGTAGGTGCTCTCAGAGATTAAGAAAATGCACACATACCCAGTTCTTCTGGGATGTAAAGTCTCTATGCATTACAGAAGGAAGAAGAAGGAATCCAGAAACAGAGTGAGCTTCTCCTCCAAGAAATACACCCTTCTTTGCTACTACCTTCAACACTTTTTCATGGCTTAGTATAATTTCTACCATTAGGCCAGTTGTCTTTCTTAAGAATTGATGTCAAAGAAACTTACCCACCCATGTGGCCCCCAGTTACTTCTCATGATGTAGTATTTCAGACTAACACAACCAACAATGGGAGCTATTGATCAACACATATACATTTTATTTTTATGGCTTTTAAGGTTGTAAAAGCTAACTGGCACAAGCCAGATATTTAACAAAAGTAGTATTTAGGGTTTTTTGTGGGGAATTAGGGTTAAAGAAAATCCCCTGAGTTCTTCCTGGAAAAAAATATGTAATATACTTCATGCCTGCTATATAAAGAAACAGATTAATTTAATACTCTCAAACCAGCACTGTTCTTAAATCTGTCTTAAAATTCATGTTTAGGTTCTTGTGCACAGGCCATGGCACACAAGGGACCACGAATAAAGTTTTAGGAGAGAAAAAGAGAACCATACAGATCTACAGCACTGACAACAGTGCTTACCATTTTATGATAGATTACTAGATAGTGTGATTTCTCTTGTGCTAAAATAAGACTTAAACCTATCACAAAAATTAAATGGACAGAAGCTGAAGAATCAATTTAGCCTAAAGAAAAGGAAGGGAAAAAAAACCAAACAAGTTTAAGCCACACAGAAATTAAAATTAGACATACTAATATTTTGGTAGGAAAAAAAATCATTGGTTGCTATGTTCAGCAGATTGACCTGGTATCAGCCTCAAAATAGCTTCATCATAACTCAATGAAAAAAAAAAAAAAAAAAGAAAAATCAACAAAGCAACACATTACAGTGACCTGTCATAACAAAATGGTCTTCAGCACAGGTGACAGATGTTCTGTTGGAGCTACATACCCAAAGTTCTGTGCTAAATCCCAGGTCTGCTGAGCTGATGCAGGTCACAACTCAAGAATGAGGCCTCAAGTTTCGAAACAGTCTTCACCAGCACATAGCACCCAGGAACCCAAACTGGACCAAGACAACTCAGCTTCCTGCATGTCAAGGGATGCTATCAGTTTGTCATGGATGATCTCACAAGGAGGGAAGACGACAATTTGGCTTGCTCACTAAAAATCAAGATAACTGGGCTTTACTAGAAGGCATAACTCAATCAGCCTGCTTCCATTGCCTTTTGTGGGCAGAATTTGAGTTTCTCAGCATGCCTGTCATTTCCTGAGAATTTCTTCCTCCAGATGCTCACCTTGTTTTATAGGGGGGAAAAAAAAAAACAAAAACAAACAAAAAAAAAAACACCAAAAAAACCCCCCAAAAAACAAACAACAAACAAAAAACTCCACAGCAGAGTAAAATCTTACCATAAATAATCTGGCCATTAGGGTGTACAAGCACAGTTCTTATATCAGTCAAATTGTGGGATTTATTATGACATGAATTACGTCTTCAGGCAACTCTTCAACTCCTTTCTATTTGTTTTCTACATGCCATTAAGAGGAAATTCTGACTTTTTATGTATATAGCTACACAGAAAAGCTACCACATTACCATGCAAACTTATAAGCTGCACATGTGAACGCTTTTGTCCAAAATAACTGAGAAGTAGCTTATCATTTAGAATTGGGTGACTTCAAATTATCTCCTCTTGGATGAAGCGTATTTCACTTCACATCACTATAACTTATTCATATTGCCGTGACCTTACTGCCTCGTATCTCCACAGCTCCCAGAAGAGACCATAGTAACGGCTGACAAGCAGAACAACTACCAAGGAAATGGAGGCTTTTACAGAGCAAAGAGACATTTGTAAATGGCTGCAACTCACTAATCTTAACTGGTGCCAAACACACACAACTCATTTTCTGAGTAGATATATGCATTTTTATGCATCTATGCCACTCCTCATATGGCACGAACAAGAGTCTTTTTATTCACAACGTCCACAGAGACCCAGTAGCACACATATTTTACAAAACTATAACATGGGCATCCAAGAGTCCTTACCACCATCTGACATTAACACAACAGCTCTCCCTTTTCTATAATGGAATGTGGCATCTCCATTTCCCTAACCTCGTGTTAGTGCTCATGCACCTGCACAGTGACAGCCATTCCAAGTTCAATGTGATGAGCATGGAACTGATTGGATTGAGAAGTCTTTGCCAACTGCATAACCATTAAATCCAGCTTGAGACAGACGATGAGACCAGGCAGCTAGAGAAAGGAGGAACTGTTCCTTTCAGCAGCAGCAGGGACACATGACAACATCAGAACTACACATTTATACCACAGGCTCCTAAATTCTCCATTAGGAGTGCCTAGAAAACTTGCTTTACTTTTCAGCAGGGAATAGATACTCTATATTTGGACAACAGACAGCAACCTAAAGCTCTGAAACTGTGCCACCTTAGAGGAGCAGAACATAAAGGCTCACAAGAAAGTCTATTTGAGATGCACCAACCAGACATTTGCACGCTGCGGTCCCACAAGGACCCTACACTCAGGGAACTGCAGCCGCAGCATATATGGTGGAATGCAGATAACTCCAAGTGCAACACAAAGCACGGTGTTCTAGCAGCTTTACTAAAAGCACAGGATGACTTGGCAATCGTAGTAAATTGCCTGACTAATGAATTCACTGACAGTATAAGAAACATGTACCAAGTGCCCTGTTCCACACAAAAGAGCTCAACCCCGTATCACAACTCAAACAGGAACGCCTTCGTATCAGCAAGGCTGAGACAGAAACTCTCTTCTCACCACTGAAACTGTACTGATGCACGGAACAGAACATCAAAAGTCTTGCTCCAATGTCAGCTTACGAAGCAGCTTATATAAAAAAAGAGCTGCTGGGCAAAACCAAAAGCCACCTCAGGAAACAGACCAGAACTGAGGACACACCTCATCCCAAAGGAATGCCCCTGCCATGGTTCTTCAGATACAGCAGGGAGAATGACTAACCTGGCACTGGGGAGCGAAGTCACATTCCTCTCTATACACAGTGGCAGGTTCAGGCAGAGGATCAGAGTGAGTTTGGCCCATCTTCAGGTTTGGTCTCCCTTGAGAGGCATCAGCTACAGGCTTGAAACCAGGTTTCCCATGTGACAGGCCAAGTGCTCTATCCTCCAGGTCAACACCTCTTAAGGCACTATTCAAGGATCACTGATTCTCTGCAACAGGCCTGTGAAATCACATAGCCTTTTTGCTCATCACTCTGCTCAGAAGCCCCATGGAGATGTAGAAGCATTAAGGTCTGCACTGGGTTGCAACTTAACAATTTGGGATCACTGGTCTGGGCTATAAATGTGAAGGTAGATACAACCACAGGCACTACCTTTGAAGTTATGCTCTACAAAGAATACAGCTCAGGTAAGACATATCTAGTCTGTCACAGTGAGGACCAAACATGCAGGTGAACTCAAAGGCCTCTGATAAGATGAATATTCCCTTGTGGATGAAAAGATTAGGCAAAAGTCTCAAGACACTATGTTCAGGTAGAACAGCTCCCTTGTCAGTCATACAGAAAATTTCAAGATGGTTACAAAACTGAGGAAAGTATTTAAGGTTCCTGCCCAGTGCCTATAGAGCAGAAAGCTGAAGGCAGGACTGCCTACACCCCAAAGCTGCACCTTAGCTGCTGGTCCACCCACACTGCCCCATGTCTCATTTCAGCTCAGACAATCTAACCTAAAACCTGGTGCCATGCTTAAGAAAGCAGTCAGTGCTTTGCATGAGAAGTGGCTGCCCTGGCAAACCATAAAGAAATAAAGATTCTCCTTATCCTACTAATTCCCCTGATTTAAACCCAGCATGCTTCACTTCATTAGGAGGCTCCTCTTACTTTCCTGGACTATATAACTGGTTCATTACACACCCGTACAAACAAATCTGAACTCTGTAGTCATCCAGAAAGTATATCCCTAGGCAACAGGCAAATAAATTCCAAGTAGCAGCCACCATGAAGCACATAGAGTAGACAGACAGACACATAGTCCACTCTAACACATGAATCACTGTACAGGAATGAGTAAGCTTGTCTTCTTTTCTACCATACACAAGATTTCTAGTAAGATGTATGTTAAGCTTGGCATGACTTCGTCTACAGCAAAAAAACCCTTACAAACACACAAGTTATCAAGTAGATATTATGCATAAAATACTTGAAATCTTTGCCTAAATGAATGCAGCTTCCCTTCGGTGTCAATAGAAGTCACTAGGAATGAAAATAGAGCATCCAAGATATCAGTAGAATGTGCTCCAATGACTGTACTGATAGTTAAACCAAACATTCAACTCTGCTTGTACAGAAATGCTAATAACGCTTTTAAAAGTACCAAAGCATGTATGAACAGCCATCTCTATCCAGCATCTGTAAATGCTATTCAAATTGAGCTTAGCCTGTACAGGATGAGGTAGCCTAATTTTCACCAAGAAATTAGTGAAGTATAGCAAGAGAGACACTTTGGGGTCAATTTTCACAGCAGCATGATAACCCAAAACTATTAGTAAGTTTGTACAGTACACAAAGAAATTGTAGATCCATGTTATGTAACACAAGTGTAAAGCATTTCTAAGGTAGAGAGAAAGGAAGCAAAGCACTTAGTCAAAAAGAGAAACAAGGACAATGGAGGAGAAAAAGTCAGTTTTGGAGATTGCTAAATATAACAATGTACAGTACATAATACCAAGAAGTTTTTAATGGATTTTCTGAGATTCACTGTAGTTTCCAAGCATGAAAAACAGCCTATACCAAACCTCAAGGCACTAAAAATTACATTTTTTGGTATGCCTAATAAAGGTAAAAGTGTATATTTGAGCATCACAAAAGCTAACCTAAAATCTCACGCAAGGGCAAAACTTAGCATTATTCATCAACAAGAATTTTGCTTGGAGAACCACATGAAATCAGACATTAAACCAGAACTTGTGGCCCTTTCTAGACTTCAAAAAAGTCTAGTAAATTTTGCTGAAGTTTGACAGAGGGGATACAGAATGCCCAGTACAAAAGCTGATGTAAAAGTTTCTGTCACTTTCTTGAAACAGTTTTCTGTTTTGTCTCATTCACCTCTACAGAAAGAAGCAAGTGTTGTCAACAGAAATTTCACAGGGACTGGTGTTTTTAGCATGACATGCTTTAAATAAAGTGTATTTGAAGTCTCATACAATATATTCTGTAAAGTTTGCAGCATATTTTTCAATTCTCAAAACTGATATAGTATCGCTATAAACTTACTATTAGAATGAAGTAAGAAAAAGCTGTTATTCAGTATCAGAAGCTGTAATGCATGTGTCACAAGACCTTGGACCCACATGGAATTTAAACTCCCAATTAAATAATAAAATTGGGTAATATACTGCATAAATTATCCTCTAAGCTATTCAGATAAAGCCTAATTACAGCTTATCAAACTAACCTTTACCTCTGAGACAGTACAAAATAGACGCAGTTATACAGTCTTCAGAGGTCTCATTCACATCCCAAATAAAGACAAGCTTAGTCAGGGGTTTGTAGACCCTAACTTTACGTGTTTTCACACAACTTGATGGAAAGTTATTCCCAGACGCTTGACTCTTTCTAATAACTCGGCTTCGTAGGAACGTCCGCAAAGATCCCAAATTACCCTATTTCAATACGAATACCAGACACCTCTCGGGAAGCAGGGAGCAGAAATGTACCGAGGCGGGCAGCAACGCGGGGCTGTACCAGGCCCTCGCACACTCACGGGGACGCCGCACCATCCCGGGCAGTGTTTCCCTGGAGCGACCGGCAGCGCCCAGGTGAGCGGGAGGCAGGAGCGCTTAGCCTGGCCCTGCGACAGCGGGGCGGGGTGCCCGGGGCACCGGGAGCCCTGCGGCCCGGGTCCCGGCGGGCAGAGCCGGCTCCGCGCAGCCACGCACCGAGTGCGGTACGCCCGAGGGCGGCGCGGGCCCCGG